>JAEIFU010002943.1:0-35425 GCA_018904235.1 Lordiphosa stackelbergi
ATGAGGTCCGGATAGAAGAAGTTTTCTTTCGCATGTCCATTTTATTATGGCCTCATCAACATCTTTGGCCGGATTGGCGCAAATCCTTTTGCGTTTAGAGCTCAATTGTTCATCAACTGCATTTTTTGGGACGTTTGTTTTGGCAAAGCACGTTACGGAGTGCACAAAAAAGCGCTCGCAAACAAAAAACTCCATATAAAAAGAACGTTTTACGGTGTGTACGCAGAGAAACGAAAAGTCGACCCACACGAACATCGAACTCGGGCGTCGAACTTTGAATTTGTGGATGGTAGCTGCAGCTGTTCAAACCTTTTTGGGCCTTTGGGCGAAGCAAACAATTTCCGGAAAAAGGGTTGCGAGCAGGGCATAATCCCTAAACGAATTTCGGTTCCGGTTCCGATACCGGTACGTCCCGAAATGAATGTTTCGGTTAAAGGTTCCATTTCGGTTTTCAATTAATTTCGGTATTCGGTTTCGATACGGTACCTGCATTTTTATTTCGGTATACCGGTACGTACCGATACGTACCAATATAAGTAATAGTTATTTTTAATACTGAAAAAACTAAATTCTGAGTTAAATCTAAATCATTTTATTCCTGTTTAATAAAACGAATCAAAATTCAACACAAAATGAATGGTTTCACATTTAAAGTAAAATTATATGGCCTTCATATTTAGTATTTTTTACGTAGTTAACACGTAAGATCTAATGATTACATTACATGCTCATAAATATTATATTCTGTATTACTAGTTTTCGAATTTAATGATTTGCTCGCAGTGACATTATTGCATTAAATGTGGTTGAGTCCATGCAACTTCTTTGCGGATTCATTATATATTTAACGCCAGAGAATAGGCGTTGCACGCTTACCTGCGTAGCTGGAACAGAAAGAACGACTTTTGATATCGCACACAATTCTGGGAACTTTGTAGAGGATTATTACCAAGAACCAAAATCATTATGTCTCAACTTCGTCGGCGCATTCAAATGAACCAGAATTTGAACTGCAGTTCATTAAGCAGTGATTGATCAGCAAACGACAAAATTTGGGCAAAAATATAAGGTTGTCAAAAAAGTCTTGCGGTATTTTTATTGAATTTTCAATTGTTCATAAAATTGGTTATAATAATGCGATTTAAGTCAAATATGCGCCGTTTTGTTCGATGACGAGTTCCCAACGAGATGCCAACTTCATAATGCCCCTCTTATAGAAGCTCGCTTCCCTATTGGCAAAAACTCGGAGAGCCAATTTTCACAGGACTCTCTTGTGGCCAACTTCCGACTACCAAGCTCGTTCGCCATGGACAGAAATAGGTGGTAATCACTTGGTGCGAGATCCGACTATACGGTGGATGCAAAAGAACCTCCCATCCGAGCTCCCGGAGCTTCTGGCGCGTCACCAAAGATGTGTGGCCTGGCGTTGTCCTGATGGAAGACAATTCGGCCTCTGTTGATCAAAGATGGCCTCTTCTGCATGAGTGCTGCATTCAAGCGGTCCAGTTGTTGGCAGTACAGGTCCGAATTGAGCGTTTGGCCATAGGGGAGCAGCTCATAGTGGATGATTCCCTGCCAATCCCACCAAACACACAGAAGAACCTTCCTGGCCGTCAATCCAGGCTTGGCCACCGTCTGGGCAGCTTCACCGCTTTTCGACCACGACCGTTTGCGCTTCACGTTGTCGTAAGTGACCCACTTTTCATCGCCAGTCACCATCCGCTTCAAAAACGGGTCGATTTTGTTGCGATTCAGAAGCGATTCGCATGCATCCATACGGGCAAAAATGTTTTTTTTGCGTCAAGTCGTGTGGCACCCATACATCGAGCTTCTTTTTGAATCCAAGCTTCTTCAAATGGTTTATAACGGTTTGATGACTCATGCCCAGCTCTTGGCCGATGCTACGGCTGCTACTATGCCGGTCTCTTTCGATCAATTCAGCGATTTTATCGCAATTTTCGACGACAGGCCTTCCGGACCGTGGCGCATCTTCGATCACCTCTGCACCAGAACGAAAACGTTGAAACCATCGTTGTGCGGTGGAAATGGAAACTGTATCGGGTCCATAAACTGCACAAATTTTATTGGCAGCATGAGATGCATTTTTGCCTTTATCGTAGTAGTACTGTAAAATATGCCGTATTTTCTCTTTATTTTGCTCCATGTTTGCGACGCTATAACTCACGAACGACTAAAAACAAACAACAATAAATCAAACACGTGTTAGCGCGTGAAAAGAGCTTTCCAAAAAGCTCTAGCGTGAACCGATGCGACGAATACAACTAGAACTACGCGCTTGCAAAGACAAGCTTGCGGAAATACCGCAATTCTTTTTTGACAACCTTATAATTGTGGTCGGGTTGTGGAGGGTCAGTGGATTTTTGGTGGATTGGAACGAGAGTCCGGTAAATTTTTCGTAATTCCGGTTGAAGACCGTGGAAAAAAACACTCTTAAAAATAATTAAGGAAAACATAGCTGACGGATCCACGGTCATTTCGAATTGCTGGAAGCTTACAATTGCCTGGAAGATGAGGGGTTTTTACACTAAACGGTGAACCATTCCAAAAATTTTGTGGATTCCACACAAGCACACACAAAACATAGAAAGGCTGTGGCGGGACGTGAAGGCCGAGTTGCCTCATTTTGGGGGAAAAAAATGCACTATCCAGGATATTTGGCCAAGTTTATGTTTTATAAACGATTCCCAAGTCACAAGGATAGAATCCATAACATCTTTCTGGCTATTGGTCAGTTAAGTAAAGAGAACATCGTTAATGATATTCATTTTGCTGAGGTGAGTAATGGAAAAGGTGCACCGCGCGATTTTTTGAAAAAAAAATTTACTTTATTGAGTACAATAAAATATTCATCGATGGATAGCGAATTATGAACATAAAATATTAACTCATAGGAGGAAGAGGAAGTGCACGGGGAAGACGACAGTGGATTAGGCCCTTCCTTAGGGGACACAACTAAAAAAAAAGCCTTTCTGTGGCTTACGTGGGGAGAGTAGGCCTCATGGGGAAACCAGGTTAAAAAAAAACGCGCCCTTGAATTTTACTTCTCCAATGGGTGGTGTTGGAAAAGAGTTCAAAACAGATCAAATAGGTGTAAGATTTCCTCACTTTCGCATTGAAATTCAAGCAAATGTTCCCCTAAGTCATAGGAAAATAATATTTTTTAATATACGTTGTTACTTGAAACAAGACAAAATGAATCATCTTTCGATTTAACAATATAATTTTTGAAAAAAGCAACAAACTTGCTGACGAAATGTGATTTGAGTAGTAAAAAAAAAACCGTATCAACACAGGCACCGAGAATATGGCGCTTTTGGGATACTTTTGGTAATTTTTCGATGTACTATGGTTTAGTCTCTTTTTCTTTATATTGACGGTGAAAGAGCGGGATGTAATTTGGGATATCTTCCCACCAACATTCGGACATTAATTTTGTGACCAAGGCTTGGTGAGAAATGACCGAGCTTCTACAAACAATTGACTTGGCATCAAAACAAAGTACAGATGATGGAGCAGTGCGACCCGCCCCAATAAAATTAAAAATACCAAAAACTGAAATTTTTGACGTGCTTCAGATGTCCGTATGGGCCTTTAAGGTAAAATGTGAGCATTTATTTATTTAACCACAAAATGAAACTCTTTCTTTTTAGTTTGGTTTGAAGAGAAAAGTTTGTTTATTTTTTTTTAATATAATTGTTCAGTATTTTAGCTCTGTTGTAGCCCTTGTTGTTGTTCTTGTTGTTGTTATAACTTATAACATTTAGCCTTTTTATTTTGGGAATTATTATATTATTAATATTAAATGTTTTTTTCATTTTTGTTTTTCTTTTTGAAAAGTGAATTAAAAACAATTGATTCTTTGTTTAAGCAGTTTATAGCCAAATATTCATGTATTTTATGTGTTTTAAACATTTTATTATATTATATAGCTAAAAAAAGAAATTAATGAAGAAATATATGGCATTTTTATTTAGTTATTGTTTATTATCTGCTCGAGTTTTGCTGGGTGCAGTTAATTGAATAAGCAATCTTCTGTATTGGGGGAGGGGGGTGGGGTTGAGGGGGTGCAGCAAAATCAAGTGAATTGCTTCAACTAGACTCTTCTCTGTTAACTTATTAGATAATATAATTAAGTTATTTTTATTATTGCCAGTTTCGTTAAGAAAATAATTTTCAGATTTGAAGCATATTTCATTATTATTAATTAATTATGGATTAGTTTTGTTTTTTTGTTGTTGTTTTTTTATGTAAAGTAAGATTTGGTTGACTAGATTATTTGCTAGGGATTTTCACAATGCCGCAATTTGCTTAATACTTTCTTCGTTTCATAAGTATGTGAGTGTGTCTGTGTGTGTGTGTGGTAAAATTGCTTTTGGGTACATACCTTAGGTGTATATTTACTTTGGAAAATTCTTTGCTTTTGTATTTATTTCATAATTTACTAGCTACAGGTTAATTAACCACAGACCAAAACTGATTTATTATGCAGCTGTGCATTTTATTATGTATTAGGAAGTACGGCACGTGATTAGGATAACGTTCCCACAGTCAAAAGAATACTCTAGTTGGAAAAGACAGTCATTTATCTACATGTATACATGATATTTACATACACATGTATAAGTGACATGTAAAATGTAGAATTGGCTATACAGCGCCAAAGGCATTTATGGCAGCTCTGGCTTGAAAAGATGGCTGTTGGCTTCAGTACAAAATGGGCAAATATTGCTGATAATTTGGTAGAGATACCAATGAAACGATCAACTAGCCTTCTTTATGGTGTCGTGTGTTCCTGTTTTTGAAGTTATGTGCAAGCATAACGACACCTCGAGCCGGCCTAATATTAAAGATTTGATCATTCTCAAACTATTTAATGACAATTTAAGTGAATCATATTATATTTCTTGCCAAATGAAATAAAAATATTCCACTTTTTATAAAGTTTACTTAATAAAGTGAATAGCAAAATGAATTTGAATGTGTAATTTCATTTTCCAGTTTCCACAAGGGAGTTGAGTGGGCTATCCTAATAACGTGCCGTACATTTTTAGTATGTACATTAACGAGGACACTTTTTGTCCGGCATAATGTACACACACACGTATATATCTCTATATATATTTATCTATCTGTATGTAAATAATTATACCATCAAGTTGGTAGTATAACTTTTATTTCAGCAAAACTTATTGCTTGCTATTGCAAACGACTGACTTGTGACTCTGCAATAATGGTGGTGCGCTTTAATTAGACACCATTATACCAAATTAAACGTTCACTTTGGCTCTGGTTATACATACAACATACGAAATTTATACAAAAACAAAACATAAAACCAAAAGCAATGACTTGCCACTAATTAGCCATAGAGACCCATTGCTACTATTACTTTCTTTTTATTTTAGTTTGGAATGCTGAACTCGATAATCGATTTCCAAAACTTTTATGGGAATAGAATTTTTAAAAAATTTCTGGAAGTTGACCTTGCGCTTTAAGTCCTATCTGAAATTTAGTAACTTTAAATAAAGTGCAGCAGTATATGAAACGAAAGGGTATTGAATTTTCTGCAAGAATCATTTTTTTCTAAACCTAGGAAAAATATTTAAAAAAATTATTTTTCCACCTAATAACCGCGTTTCTCCAAAGAAAAAGATGCTGGTGAAGAAAATCGATGATTAAATACCGAAGCTGAGACCAATTGTGTACAGGTACAAATATCAAAAATATTTTAGATATGGGCATTTCTGCGGGTCGCGAACGTACGTTTGTACGCTTTTGATGTACATAAAAGACAGATAAACAGGCATGTTCTCAATTCCACTTCCACGGCAACCTTTCGAAAGTGGAATTGATTCATGTTCTCGCAACACCAAAACGAACAAGTTTTTGTTTTAAAAATTAATCTTGTTAGTCGGTGGAATGAAAAGTAATTGCCAAATTACGCACGCTTACAGTTGCTAGATGTACATAAAGTAAATTTTCTTAATTCTGTGATCAATTTAGAAATTGTTAGTGAAATTTAATTGGCACTCTAGTCTTTAATTTATTTATAATGATTTTTTTTGTTTAATGTGTCCAGATTTTGGCTGTGCAAACAAAAACGAATAGTGAAACATAAAAGTCAGCCTCTCTTATTTCCGACTGTTCCATTTTCGATCGTTTCGCTTGGAATTCTGGTTTCTCTCTTGTGAACCTGGTGCCATTTTCGCTTGTTCCAGTGGAATACAAAAAGTAAAAGGAGAGCCATTTCATTCGAAATTCAGAACACAAAAACAAAACCGAAGCGGAATTGCGTTCGATTTACTTTTCAAAAAGAAGTGGAATTGAGAACATGCCTGAAAGACAGAAAAAAAAAAAAATATCCCCCTTTTTTTGCGATTTTGATAGCATTTTGTTAGCTCTGTGTTTTTAGTGTAAAAGACGGGGTTTATTTGGGTTTAAATTTTTTAATAATATAAATATATATTTTACAGGGTTGTCCATATTCGACGGACCCATCTGGCAACGCCATAACTTTTGACAGAGATGTCAGATCGCTTAATGACATACCGCGTTTGAAGCGTCAGTCCAAGCAGATTTTTACCATGGAACAATACACGCCACGCGAGCGCTCTGAAATAGTTGAAATTTACATTCAACAGAACAAGTCAATTGTGAAAACTCAACGTGCTTTTAAAAAATTTCACATTTTCACATTTCACATTGAATGGGACCGTAAATAAGCAAAATTGCCGTATTTACGCCACTGAAAATCCTCAGGAGATTCAAGAAGTGCCTCTTCATGACGAAAAAGTCACAGTTTGGTGCGGCGTTAGTGCGAAAACGGTCATTGGGCCGTTTTTCTTCCAAAATGAAAATGGCCATGCTGTTACCATCAACCAGGAGCGTTATCGCGACATGATGACCAATTTTGTGATGCCAATTATTCGTCGAAAGCGTATGAGGCAGTTCTGGTTTCAACAAGACGGCGCTCCACCGCACACAAGTCGCATAACAATCGATTTTCTGAAGAAATTGTTTCCGGGCCGTTTGATGTCGAAAAGTGGTGATTTGGACTGGCCACCGCGTTCGCCCGATTTGACGCCGCCTGACTTCTTCTTGTGGGGATATTTGAAGTCAAAGGTTTACGTTAACAAGCCAAGGACCGTAGAAGAGCTCAAGGACAACATTCGTGAAGAAATAGCCGCTATTCCGGCCGAAATGTTGGCGAAATCGATGGAAAATGCTGCAAAAAGGGCACAATACGCCATCAACGCCAGAGGCGGCCATTTGAGAGATATCATATTCAAAAATTGATGTAAACAAATCTACTTGGAACAAATTAAATGATTAAGATTGCCAACCGCCAAATTTTTTTTTTTTTCTTTGATTTTTTAAAAAAAAAACATGGGTCCGTCGAATATGGGCAACCCTGTATGCACTGTAGGCTGGATGGCCAAATTTTTGGCATAAAGTCGAATTTTTCATGACAAAATTTTTTGATTTTGGCTATATATTATTAAAGTGGATACCTTAAGTACCACAATTCAAAAAACAAAAGTTATCGAAATGCAACCGTGAGCTTTTACCAGGGCTGCAAAGTCTGAACTTCGCTTTTCTGTTTGTTTACCAAAAAAAGCGGGAAAATAAACCACAACTTTGCAATAAAAGAGATTTGGCAGCTGGTGACCAAAAAAATTTGTGTGAAATATGGAAAATACAGCTAAAGGTATGTAATTTGCAAATAATATGTTACAAGTGTGTTCTATATGTTATATGTTTATTTTTAACTTGTTTTTTTGTGACGTCCTTAGCCAGAGAAAACCTAACCAAAACACCTGTGCACTGTGGAGTTAAAACTAACTTTCGCCCACTTTCGGCCAAAATGTAATTATGTTAATGTGTTCTTGAAAGTGTGCACTTTAACTTGTTATTAACACTTTTTGCCCGATTTTGCCCGTTCTACGTCAATTTTCATATTTTTAGGAAAGATTGAGTTCAGCCATGCGACCCTTCTCGATGTATGGCTTGCCAATAACAGGAAAGACAAAGCGATTTCGGATTGGATTTTTGAGCAAGGCCACATACAAAATATAAGCGTCGAGACAAAAAATAATATTACTAAAAAATCACAAATTTTACACGCTTCATACTGAAAAACTTGCCCAAGTGCAACAGAACAGCACTCAAATTGGCTTTCGTCGACAATGACGATTACTTTGGACAGCGATGAAGTGGTAACTCCCGGGCCCAGTCAAATTGGAATTTTTGGAATTTAACTTGGAAATTTTAGAATGCCTTCATACCATTTTAATCGCCATTTCGTGTGAATTTTCTATTGATGCACTTAAATTCCAGCAATTCTGAGAGAAAACCTTTGCTTTGTACATGGTCAAATACCCGTGGTATCCAATGTCGCCTACTCTACATAAGATTCTAATCCATGGATCCCAGATAATAGAGACTTCAATAGTACCAGTAGGTTGCCTTGGGGAAAACGCATCAGAAGCTCGCAACAAATTTTATAAGCGCGATAGACAGTCGCATGCTCGTCAAAGCTCGCGGGCTAATAATATGTTGGATGTCCTCCACAGATCAATGGACTCGTCAGATCCTCTTCTTTCGAGTATTACGATTAAGAAAAAGTCTGGTCAATACAAAAGTAAAGTGTTGCCAAAAAGTGTCATTGCACTTTTAGAAGTACCTTACTTTGAAATTGAAAATAAGAACGACCTTCCACTTAATGACTGCGAAGAAAATTTTGATTCCGAGTGCGAAGGTGACAATTTATATTCATTTGAATTAGATGAAGAAGAAAATGATTGTAATTAATGTGTAACTTTGTTAAAACAAGATCTCAAATTGAATAAAAAAAAAGGATTAATAAAAAATTTTCAACTTAAAAATAAAATTACGTATACGCAATATGTGATCATATGGGCGGCGAGAGTGGGCGTGGTCCGATCGGTCCAAAATTTTTCCCACATGTTTGTTTTTCCATAGTTATTAAATCCTCCAAGTTTCAACTCTGTGGCTACATTGGTCGACTTTATGCCAAAAAATTGGCCATCCAGCCCACTGTTAGTTTTTGAAAATATATGTAAATAACATATGTAACTCTTTAGCACGCCACAATGCCACTGTGTCTGTTCCTGCGCTTTGCAAGATGACACCCAAAGTGAGAGGCTCGAAACGAAGAGGCGTTGTTCAGATCTGCATGTGTGGGTCTCAGCATGAGGCACACCATTACAGTGACTTCTGTCAGAGAGCATGCATAGTGAGAGAACAATGTTTCCCATAGTCAGGTGCCCATTCATTAGTGTAAATTAAATTCATTTTGTAAAAGTTTTTTAAATTTAAAGATTTAACTGGCAGTTTGTGGAGAACAGAATTGATACTACAATACTTGATAAGAAAAAATATTAAATTGATTAAATTTTAATATCAAAATGATACTAAGAGTTAGAAAATGAAGTTAGAAAATTGATAAGATCTAATATCAAATTGATACTAAAAATTAATACAAAAAAATTGTCAACCTGTTACAAGTTAGTATCAATTTGATATCCTCGAAATATAATTTCGGCAGCTGGAAAACAGGAGTCCTTCTTATTAGTAAATTACCGTTTCGACATGGGAAAAAGATCTGGCCATCGGACATTTAAGTTTGTTATGTACATTCTCGCAGGGAAGTGGCTAACAATTTTTTTGGGGCAAATTCATGTGTACTCTTTGCAGGGGTATACAAATTAAGCGTGTTCAGTTTCGCATCTATTTTCCCATCTTAGATTTGAAAATAACATTTCTTTTTGTTTGTTTACAAGCTGATACACATATTGATATAAATCAAACAAGGTTCGAAGAGAAAAATGAACTTAAACCTTAGGTTATGAATTAGCGTATCGCTGGGTACTTTGGAACAAAAACAAGACAAGCGTTAGGACGGTTGCCTCTGGATCTTGAAGAAACCTGGGATGTTTGTTATTCAATTGTCTAAAAGGTTGGAAATATATAACTGTGTGAGAGTAAGACAAGAGGATCTCTTTCTTCTTGTTTCGAGTAACTAGAAGTTTCTGTATTTTCTGTATATTCTGTGAAGCCTCAGTCTTATTTAAGTATTTCTTTGATGGTTTGAAGGAACTTTAATTTAAATTAGGTTTTCACTGAATTTTCCTAAGAATTCTGTGGAATTTGATATGACATGGTTTTGTTTAAAAAGTACAAGTTAAGTAAAAAGTTAAATGTTCTATGTATAACCATTTGTTTCTGTTATCGAAAAGAGCCCAACTAAGTGAACGTTTAATGTTGGTTCGGTTCGCATTCCGAATCTCTTCACCAGTTTTGGTACTCGGTACCGGTAGCTCTGTTTGGGTACTTGTTGACTAAAGCGCATGTGTTCTTTAACTTCTTCTTCTTTTTCTTACTGGTTAGCCGTTAATTAGGACGGATTAACTACTAAAAAGATGTGAATACATTTTTGTTATACTTGATAAAAATTGCAAATTTCCAGTTTGCCGGCCAAAGCGTTATTTTGCGTAAGTGAACTTAATTCAACTGAAGAGTATTTCGAAACCGGCCTGATTTTTGTTAAATCAGTTGATCAGTTTGTTATTATTATTATTATTATTATAATTTTCACATATTTCATATTTTGTTTAAGGCAATTGCATTTTAAATTGTCGATCCAGTTGTGTATGCATTTTGGAAGTGAATCCCATTCATGGTCTGGTCACTGGTCGAAAAAGTTGTAGTTGTGTTTATATCATTTCGTTTCTTTTTAATATCGCTTTGAGTACTTATTCAACTTAATAATTTACGTTAATTTGTTAATTTTTGTTTTTTTTGTTTTTATATGAAATCACAGTCCGTATGTGAAAAAGACTTTATGCACTTGAATGATAATATGCATATGTATATGCTAATATGTGGGTGTTGGTGTGTGTGTGTGTGTGTATGCATTCATATGTATGTTACTTTAGCTGAAATTAGCCGACTCTTTCCCAAAAACTATTTTAATTTATGAATTAAGAAACAAATTTATTACAAATTTTTGGGGTTAACATTTTTAGACTGAAGTTGTGAAATTTCTTAAAACTCAACAGATATTCTGCTTGAAACTATGAATAAAATAGATTTAATTGTACCTGAACAATCAGAGGTAGGTAGCCTATCAGACCGACCTTAAGCGACCTGCTACCACTCGAGGCACTCGAAAGCCCTCAAAGCGAGGCACTACGAAGGCCTCAACACGTGGAACCATAAAAGTCCTCAACGAGAGGCACTACAAAGCCCTCAACGCGACACACCACGAAAGTCCTCAATGTGAGGCAATACGAAGTCCTTAAAGCGAGGCACTACGAAGCCCTCAACGCGAGGCGCCATAAAAGTCTTCAACGGGAGGCACTACGAAGCCCTCAACGCGAGAAACCACGAAAGCCCTCAATGTGAGGCCTCACAAAGCCCTTGACGCGAGGCACCATGAAAGCCCTCAACGAGAGGCACCAGGAAGCCCTTAAAGCGAGGTACTGCGAAGCCCACAACGCGAGGCGCCATAAAAAGTCTTCAACGGGAGGCACCAGGAAGCCCTCAAAGCGAGGCACTACGAAGCCCTCAACGCAAAGCACCACGAAAGTCTTCAACGGGAGGCACTACGAAGCCCTCAACGCGAGGCACCACGAAAGACCTCAACGCGAGGCCCAAAAGTCCTAACGGAGGCACATAAAGCCCTCAACGAGAGGCACCAGGAAGCCCTTAAAGCGAGGTACTGCGAAGCCCTCAACTCGAGGCAACACGAAAGTCCTCAACAAGAGGCACCACGAAGTCCTTAAAGCGAGGCACTACGAAGCCCTTCAATGCGAGGCACCACGAAAACACCTAACGCGAGACACCACAAAAGTCCTCAACGAGAGGCATTACGAAAGTCCTCAACGAGAGGATCCACAAAAACCCTCGACGAGAGGCATCACGAAAGTTTTTAACGGGAAGCACCACGAAAGCCCGCAACGCGAGGCACTACAACACTCCTCAATGAGAGGCACCACGAACGTCCTCAACGCAAGACACCACGAAAGCCCTCAACGCGAGGCACTACAACAGTCCTCAACGAGAGGCACCACGAAAGTCCTCAACACGAGGTAACACGAAAGCACTCAACGCGAGGCCCCACGAAAGCCTAAAGCCCTCAACGTGAGGCGCTACTAAAGTCCTCAATGAGAGGCATCGCGAAAATTCTCAACGAGAGGCACCACAAAAACCCTCAACGAGAGGCATCACGAAAGTTTTTAACAGGAAGCACCACGAAAGCCCTCAACGCGAGGCACTACAACAGTTTTAAATGAGAGGCACCTCGAACGTCCTCAACGCAAGACACCACGAAAGCCCTCAACGCGAGGCACTATAACAGTCGTCAATGAGAGGCACCTCGAACGTCCTCAACGCAAGACACCACGAAAGTCCTCCACGCGAGGCAAACTTAAAGAGCTTGAACGAACTTGTCGATCCACATTCGATGAAACGACCTTAACCAAGGTAACCATTGACGCAACTACGCAAATCTGTACTCGGGGCACTTGCTCAGTACTATGGATTCATCAGTTTCTGCACTCAACGGAAACAGTTCGACGACGCAACTACAATACCAACGAAATACATTGAAAGTCATTCGCTCGCTCATCGTTATCATGCGGCAGGGATCGCTAACGCGCCAGTCTCTGGCCTCGGACCTCGCCGACACGTCGAGAATTGTTGGTACTTAAACTATACTTCACTTATAATCACGGGTCACAAGAACCTAAACAGGGTTCGGTTCGAAAAAAAAAAATAGTTGAAAATTTGTAGTTGTCTTATTTATGCAAATTTTCAATATCCCCAAGGTATTCCCACAAGCGTTTAGGGAACTCAATTGCTGGTTTCGAATACCAATATTTTCTGAATAAGGAAAACAAAATTTACCTTCGCGGATTCAAACCCCAGAGTGAAGGCCCCACAAAAATTCTTGATGTACACAGAAAAAAAGTACATATTTTTTTGATTTGAACTAGACAATTTCAAATGTCGTAAAAATATTCCTAATAAAATCATTTTATGTTAAATTGATCTTAGATTTTCAGTCAATAAAGCTGAAAATTGTCCAAGGGAAGAAAGGATATTGTTCAAACTTGAACATGAAACTAACGTTAAGTTAGAAGACATAATCCGGAGAATGTTCAAACTTGAACATGATACGTAGTCTAAATTTCATATTTATATAGCGACCCGACATACATATGTAGGCATTTGTGCAGTGTGTGTGTGTGTGTGTGTGTGTGTGTGATGTATGCAACTACATTTAATAATAACAATTTCATTTCCACATATGTATGTATGTATATATATTTCGCATATATTTAAAATATAAACTTCTTAAGAAAGGCATTTGCTTAATAAAAAAAAAAAAACATTCTCATTTTCATGTTCAATTTCCATTTGATTTAACTACATAATTTAATGCTTAATAATGCCTATAGAATAAGATTTGATTTTCGTTTTTCTTTTGTTTGTTTATGTTTTAGCTAAAATTGTGTGTATTTTGTTGATGAAGTCCACTTTGTAAGAATAAACGTTCATTAAGTTTGATAATTGATTAATCAAAAAGACCATCGAATGCATTTTTTTTTTTGGTTTTGTTGTTGTTGTCATTGATATGAAATTTCACATAAGTTTTCATGGTTGCTTTAACATCTGAGATGTGTGCGATACGCGATAAGGGATGGGCATTTAACTAACTACTAGAGGAATACCAATTGGAGGTCTGCTTGAGGGCATATCAATTTTGGAGAGAATATTTGAAAGTTCTCAGTTCTACTTTAGACATGAATTGAAGCTATTTTTAATTCTAGGACCTGAATCCCGTACTGAAGTCGTTCAACTCTAATTTTCTTCGCTCTTAATTCAATTTGATTTGGGAACTACTTTTCCTTTTCGTTCAATAAATCTTAGGTAATACTCAATACTTTGATTAGCTTAAGTCCTCAATCTAACTTCAGTCTGTGTTCTAAATACCTGAAATTATTAAATTGCTTATTTCAAAAGAAACCCAAAAGTTTACACCGCTCAAACATTAAGACCAATGTTTCGAAGCCAATAGCTTGACAGTAAAATTCCGCTCATCAAGGCCAGCAGGCCGACGGTGGCGTGCCAACGAAATACACTAAATAAGATTAGCGGTTCGATTACCTTACATCAATTTGGAAAGGATTTGGAAAAAATGCCAAAAATGTAATTTCTGTTCTGGGATCTGGTCTAATTTTTCCCTTAAAGTCTGTCCTACAGCAGCGATTGACCCGCCTGGCCCGCAGGGGCCGAACACATTTCGCTAAACTAATTTCTGTTCTGTTTTTGCATCGCCCATATTTTCACCATTAAAGCCCTTTCTTTAGAAAATTATTCCTGCTCAGTTGCCCATAAATCAAGCAGACCTCTAATGGGGGTGACTTCACAATTTCGTCGTTCTCAAACGACATAGTTTTGCGCTTGAAGCGACAAAATTTCGCCACAAAAATAAAAGAATGACACAAACTTGCTCGAAATTATTTCGTTTCGAAACGCCAAAGCAAAGCTGTTCCTTATAAAGACTCGATTTTGGTATAAACGTTCGTATTTCGAATTCAAGTTGTTTGTTTTTACTTAAGTCTAGGTATTGACTTACTAGAGCGGAAACCGAACAATTAAAATATTTAAGTACTCATTGATAACACTAGGCAATCTTTTTTCTCCATAACAGTACATTTTGTTAAAGTATACAGTGTTGATTAAGGCCCGATTTCTAGTTAAACTAACCTGAGTTAAACCAAATTTGAGTGTCTGATCAACCAACTTAAACGCAGCCTATTTAACTCTAAATAAGTCCAGAAAGAATTATCGATATTTATATCGATAGACAAACTGCTGAGTCTCACACTTGTTTTGTTTATGTAGTTAATTGCTGAGACGGAATTAGTGCTTTTCACCAGGAAGTACAAAATTCCTGATCTTGTATATGTATTAACGGCGCTCTACGAACGACACCAACGAAAGCGGTAAATACTATTATTCACCTTCTACCACTAGACCAGAGACGGCCATCCACAACACACACGAGCCGAAGTCAGTCGGCGCGTATTTATGCAAACGCGAGCCGATCTTATGGTTGTGTGAATCGGTGAACACTGCATTGCAAGTAAACTGTCTGTAGTCTGGAGAGAGCTCTTTTGTTCACCAACACAAGCGCACTCTTCTGTCAGCAAAGCATTTGGCTATCACAACAGCCCTAAGACTATGAGTTTTCGATACCGTAACAGGGGTAATTCGGGACACTACCATACTCAAAGAACAAAAGGGGATATCACAATATTTTGACTACTTCTATACCACAAACGACGTTCGAAGGAGAAGTCATCGATTACAAGTGTATTCTACGAGGAAAAAATGTGAAAACTGTGGAATTGCAAAATAGCAGAATTGCTGTGTCCTGCTCCAATAAAGGGGAACGGAAAGATGTTAAGAAAACAGTGCAACTTTTCTGAAAGTATTCGTACAAACATCTTTTTTGCTGATTCCAAACTATCTATCAAGGACATAGCAAATTTTGTAGTATGGTATTTATAATTAACTTTCTTGAGGCCTGTTTTTAAATACTATTTGTTTATATTTTAAACTTTTAAAGATGAAATTCTGTTTCTGGAAGACGGTGGGCTGAGCAATCTGGAAAAACTTCTTAAGGGAAGTCTACATTGTTTGGTCTATTCGTTAAAATTATGGGAAACTTGGTCGCCTTGGAAAAATGTTTTGAAATCAATAAGCGAGAGTGTGAAAAATTCTTTATAATTCCGGTAAAATGTAGTGGAAAGGACACTCTTTTGGAAATTATCAAAGAAAATATTGTTGGAAGTCGTACAATTGCCTAAATGATGAATGGTTTCAACACAAAACTGTTCGGATCCCTCAACCCGCGCGCACACACCAAACATAGAAATACTTTGGCGGTACAATAAGGCCGATAAGGCCGACTTGCCACCTTTTGTGCGGTAAAAAGACCATTATCCCTCATATTTGGCAAATTTTATGTTTCACAAACGGTTTCCAAATCACAAAGACAGGATTCATAACTTCTTCCAGGCAATTGAAAAATTTTAGTCAATGATATACAGGGTTGTCCATATTCGACGGACCCATCTGGCAACGCCATAACTTTTGACAGAGATGTCAATCGCTTAATGACATACCGCGTTTGAGCGTCGTCCAAGCAGATTTTACCTGGAACAATACACGCCACGCGAGCGCTCTGAAATAGTTGAAATTTACTCAACGAACAAGTCAATTGTGAAAACTCAACGTGCTTTTAAAAAATTTTCACATTTCACATTGATGGGACCGTAAATAAGCAAAATTGCCGTATTACGCCACTGAAAATCCTCAGGAGATTCAGAAGTGCCTCTTCATGACGAAAAAGTCACAGTTTGGTGCGGCGTTATGCGAAACGGTCTTGGGCCGTTTTTCTTCCAAAATGAAAAGGCCATGCTGTTACCATCAACCAGGAGCGTTATCGCGTGTGACAATTTTGTGTGCCAATTATTCGTCGAAGCTTGGGCAGTTCTGGTTTCCAAGAGCGCTCCACCGCCAGTCGCTAACAATCGATTTTCTGAAGAAATTGTTCCGGGCCGTTTGATGTCGAAAGTGGTGATTTGGACTGGCCACCGCGTTCGCCCGTTTGACGCCCCTGACTTCTTCTTTGGGGATATTGGTCAAAGGTTTACGTTAACAAGCCAAGGACCGTAGAAGAGCTCAGGACAACATTCGTGAAGAAATAGCCGCTATTCCGGCGAAATGTTGGCGAAATCGATGGAAATGCTGCAAAGGGCACAATACGCCATCAACGCCAGGCGGCCATTTGAGGATATCATATTCAAAATTGTGATCTTGGAACAAATATTGCTTGCCAACCCATTTTTTCTTGATGCGGCTATATTGCTTCTTGCTTCGATATGGATGGACAACTTTGCCTAGCATCAGCACCACAGGCAGTGCACCGACAGAGCTCAGGTTCAACAGTTGGAAGGGATAAAATTCCGGGGATTAAAAATTTGATAGGGGAGTATTTAGATTCGGTTGAAAGGAAACGCGATAGATGACATGCAAGCAGAAATGGAAAATATCAGCTGATAAAAAGAGAGGGGCAAGGGACAGCGACATAGTTGTCGGAGATAGCTTGATCCGTAAGAACTTAAGACACCGAACCTTGACACAACATAATATAAGGTGGTGTCGAGGGATGGTAACATGTTTCAGCTGACGAGGAATGTGAGTCATCTCAAGAAGGTGCCGAAAGATCTTGAGATTACACCGGAACCGAAATCCACTGGATCTAATACCGCGATCACAGATTTAAAAAAAATAAAGAAAGAGATGTAGGAGCCTGGAACTCTAAGTCAGATTTGGATATATCGATAAATCGATATTTCCAAAAGCCTTTTAAAGTCCCTGAAACAATTTGTATTTTGATCGATTCGAGGAAACAAGACAGAATCGGTTTAGACTGCTTAGAAATTCAGCAAGTTAGACGATACAAATACAAAATAATAATATATCGATAAATCGATATTTCCAAAAGCCTTTTAAAATGAAACAATTTTGTATTTTTATCGATTCAGAAACAGACACCGTTAGACGCTTGAAATTCAGCAATGAGACGTACAATACAAAATAATAATATATCGATATATATATCCAAACCTTTTAAAAACTCGAACATTTTTTTGACCCCCCTTTGAGATGATACAAATAGAAAATAATAATATATCGATAAATCGATATATCGAAATCCTTTTAAAATGCCTGAAACAATTTTGTATTTTGATCGATTCGAGGAAACAAGACAGAACCGGTTTAGACTGCTTGGAAATTCAGCAAGTAAGACGATACAAATACAAAATAATAATATATCGATAAATTAATATTTCCAAAATCTTTTAAAAATCTCAGAAACAATTTGTATTTTGATCGAACCGGCTTAGACTGCTTCAAATTTTATCAAGTGAGATGATACAAATACAAAATAATAATATATCGATAAATCGATATATCGAAAATCCTTTTAAAATGCCTGAAACAATTTTCGATTCGATAAAACGAGACAAAACCGTGTAGACTGCTTGGAAATTTATCATATGAGACGATACAAATACAAAAGAATAATATATCGATAAATCGATATTTTCAAAAGCCTTCCTTAGACTGCTTGGAAATTCCTCAAGTGAGACGATACAAATAAACTGAACGACTGATATAGTGTTAAACGAAATATCGATTATTGACCAACACTGATATATGGATTTATCGATATGATATTGACAACCGTAGACTGTATCAAATCGATGTTTCAGTTCTATATGGTCTTTATGGAACAAAAATATAGTTTCTCAACGAATTCACTTATTTTGATTAAGGATAAAAAAAACCTTTGTACGATGTTTTGGTACTTTTCGAATAGCTGTAAAATATTGGTTTTCTTCCTTCCATTTTATCTACCCACTTGAGTTCGAAAAACCAACGTTTATATATAAATCGATTGAGAATTCGCAACGGAATCGCTTATAATTTAACATATTTTTCGAAAAATGATAAAAACCCGTCATAATATCGACGAAATTAAGTCGCTTTATAGCATATATGTAAGTGCCTGTGTTTGTGTCTGTGTCTGGTGTGTCTGTGTGTGTGTGTGTATGTACATGACTATAGATAGAATATTGACTGTTGGTTAACGGTAGTTAGGATCTAATATTGTCACAAAAGTTTGGGAAGATTGTGTGTGTGTGTGTGTGTGTCTTTAGATATTGGAAAACGGTCTAGGGAGGCATGATATCTATATATATATATATATTGTAAGTATATATGTTGTTTTTGTTCTTCAGTTTATATAGTTTAGGGTTACAAAAAAAAACCACCTTACTCACTGCTTTTTGTAACTACTGAAAAATTCATAAGCGCCATTTGTTGTTGTTTTTGTTTTGTGGACCTAAAAGGCCATGCTGGTGCGTCGTCCGACACCGCCACCGCCACCACCACCCATGCCCATGCCACGTATACCACCACGCGACAGCCCACTGTGCGATACACTGCGTCGCTCCCGTGCCTTGCGCAACAAGTCCGAAGTGCTGGGACGCCGACTGCCGCCCGACTCACTCGGACTGGGACTGGGACTGGGTCGACGACGGCAGGACACTATATCCGAAGTGGATGAGCGACGTATGCCAGCTGTTTCCACCACCATCGACGGGGACAGCAAATTGGGCCCACCGGGCGACAGGTGCCAGGGCGAGGGCGCCTCATCCACGGCGGTCTGTGAACGCGTAGCTGCTGCAAGGGCCAGCTCATAGGGGCTTATATATTGGTCAATCGCCTCCATCTCCACCTCCCCGTCCACACCTTCTATGCGGAGATAAGGCAGCATACGGCTATGTGCTAGGGTGGGGTCCACACTGCCCGTTGACTCAGTTTTCGGGTTGGAGCGCAGACCGCTGTACAGGGACTTGATGTGGAAATCAAATGACTTAAAGTTGAGCAAAGAACGACGTTTCTGCGGTTCGCTGCGGGCAGTCGTATTGTTGGTGTTGTTGTTGGTGTTGTTGTTCAGCGTATCAAATTGTCCCGCCGGGATGAGCTGGAGTTCGTGCTTGCTTATTGTTGTTGTCATGGTATTGCTACTTAGGCTAGTTTTACTACTAATCACTTTCAAAAATTTATTATCAATATCTAAGGACTCCTTTCGTCACTGAATAACACAGAAACCCTGCTTCGCAGCATCCTTAGCATCCACCTCATCGATAAAGGCCTCGTCCTCATGCTTCGGCGAATCGGCACCGCAGGGTCCGCCGCCGCTCAAGCTGAGCGGACCCTGCGGGCAAGCTGATTGTCACCGAAGTGCCAGAGTTGATATCATTGGCGGCCGCACTGGTTTATTCTCTAAAATCCGCTCCAGCTCCAACATAACACTCGACGAGAGTCGTGGCAGTAGCTGTAAGTGGGTGGGGGGTTTTGGGGGAGGGGAGGAGGATTTAAAAAGATTTCATTAGTTCATCAATTAAAAGAATTTCTGAGAATTGGACTTAAAGTGGTTACACCATAATAAACCTCAATAAGAATAACAAAGCCCCAGGCACAAATAGAATTCCCCCATCCAAAGATACTGCATTTATATACTGAAACGTCTGTTGGATCGACGATCACTCGCTCTTAAATTGTTGGTTTCTATAGGTAAGGGGAGTGAGTTGAAGCATCAAGGCGGAGAGAGCAAGCAAAACTTGGAGAGAATAGCATTCAACACGCTCTCACAGTTTCGTTTTTCTTGGGAGAGGGGTGTGAGCAAAAACTACTGTGAGGAGAGCAATCGGTTATTGCTCTCATGAGAGGATAACTCTGTATGTACGGTACAACTCCGTACATTCGTAACTATGGGTTCGACGCCAAGTGTTTCTGATGGATGATAGTCGAGTGGGCTAAGCTGCCTTCGACTGTGTGTGTTTCAGTCTTCGAGGTCGCGAGTCCTTTCGACACGATCGACAGTAAATGTCAGCTTTATTGATAATTATCAACAACAATGTTAGACATCATAAAAACGAAGTCATGGTATGTGATGGAAATCATCTCGCTGAACCGTTTATCACAAATTAAAGTGTCAAACAGGGTTGCTTCTTCTCTTTGCACTCTATATCAGGGGTCGTCCCGTCGCCATCTACAGTGCATACACAAAATAAGCTCGTCGCTTTCGCCAACAATGCCACAGAGCAAATTTAACTCCGTGTCAGTGGCTACACACACACACGCAATGCTAAAATGTGAATGTGTTTTTTGCCGGCCCCTGCTCTATGTCAACGATATTGTGTCATCGCTTCCTAAGCCCAAACTGGTCAAAGTCCTGATGTACGCTGCTTATTTAGTAATTCTCGCAGAAGAAGCCACTCAACTGCAAAGCATGATAAACGCCACACCGCAAAGCTTCTGTTTTAGATCTTTCATCTTCTAGTTCCAGTCCAACGGCCTCTGTTGTCAGCCGTCGCTTTAAGTTCTCCCCCAGGATACTGATAATCAAAAATGGAGGAGGGCGTAAAATAAGAGAAGAGAAATGGTTTCTCAATAGAGAAAAGCTGGAACTTTTACGCGGATTTCGCTAACGACAACTATGACTTATAAACGTCATTTGCCTCAAATAAAAGCTCAAATACTTTAAGATTTCTATAAATAGCACAAGGAAACAAATTAGAATTTGTTCAAATATTAAAAAGGTTGGTGGTGATTCTAGATGATTTTCATGTGCTAAGCAGAAATCTGATTTCGGAAATAGTCCATCATGTATAGATTTTTGTAGTAGTAGTTGTGGGGAATCCATTCTTTTCGTTGTACTATCAAAAACTACTCCATAACTTTGAAATAAACAATCTCAAACAATTGTACGATTTTTTTTAGACGAAGATATACCATTTTTGAAAACATATCACGCAATACGATTTTTGACTTAATGATGCAGATATACTCGCTGTATTTTCTTCTATATGGTGTACAATTTTTAAATTAATATCTTTTATACTTTCGATGTGAGATGAGAATTCATATGTTGCTATCAGTTTTGTCAAATTCATCAAATTTGGAGCAGGCGGTTTCAAATCCACATGTTTTCATCTAAAAGAAGAATTGGGGTAGGCCGGGCATATTTAAGCCACTTAACATATAAATTCAAAGAGCGTTTATACGTTTGACTTTTTCAAGTTAGAGCGTGAAGCTAAAAGATGTTCCTTTTCAGTTAAAACACACAAAACGCCCCTAAAACAGTTTAAAAGAGACATTCAAAGCAACGTTAAGCTCAATTTATTAAAAATTTAGAAGTGATGAACCATTTTCGAAAACAGATTCGTGTTGAGCACACGAAATTCATCTGATCAAACCTGCAATATACTGGACCTTGTCGCCTTGTGGCGAAACTATTCTTCCTACGGAACATCCCAAACTATGGGATACATCTTGAGACAGGTCTGGCAACTCTCTTTGCGTATATACTACAGCTTTATTTTGTTTGTGAGCTTAAAACTTGAAAAGACTGGGCCAAATTAGATTCTTACTTTGTTCGTAACTTGTTCGATTTTCAGTTCAATTTTAATTACAGTTCAACACGTGGATTTGTTTTTACAATGGTTTTTTCACAACTTTTTATATCTTGAATAAGTTTTATTATTCATATTTGTTAAGTTTAATGTTGCCTGGTTAGGCATCAATAAAATTTAAAAATAATTACTATAAAAAACTGGGTCCTAAAATCATCAATATATCGTTATTTTCTAAAGTTAAGAAAACTGAAAAGTTTTCAAAGAACGTCCTCAGTGCCAAATTACCATCTCTAGTGGCCGTTATATCTTATCTTTTTAATGGGATAACTTTAAGATTTCAATGATTTATTTTTCAGAAACAAGATTATAGATTTGGGGGCGTTTTGGCGAACAATCCGTCATTTCACCAATCCCTGGATCTAAAATGAATACCGATTTGGTCTTTTCCAACAGGACTGAAAACCCATTTTTTATTTATTCTAGCTTAAAATCGCACTACTACGAAGAAATAATGTATTTAAGAGAAGAATATCTATAATATGGGCTGACAATACCGTACACTGGATCAACTTAAATGGTGTGAATTTATTTAAGATCCGTGGTTTCTGGGCCGAAATTTTCCCGATATCGTATTTTTCTATACGTTTTGTGCAGCACAAAATCGACATACTTGTTATGACAATTTGCTACTGCAATTACCAAAGTAGTTTTTTTTTCTGATATATCGATAATCGCCTATATCGTCCAACAAAAATATCGATATATATTGATAAAATATTGACAACCCTACTTTCAATATGAGCCAAATATTCAATACAGTGCGCGTGCATTAGTTCAATTTGGTCAGTTGTCCGTCAATTTCAATGTTATTTAGACACGAACAGAACTCTTTAATTTAAATTACCCTACTTACAGCACAAGAACTAATGACCAATGCGAGCTGTGTGCCACCTAATCGAGAGGGAAGAGGGCGGCTTTACTAAATGTATGAATGTATGCGGTACCGACTGGATTTCTTGCTAGACTAGGGAGATCTGTAGACGGCAAGTCAATTAACGGCTTAACACATGCTGGGCAAATTTAAGCTGGTACCTTCTAAGACTGAAGAAAACTGTGGTACTTGAGCTGTAAAACACTGAGAGCCGAACGTCAGGCTTTCAAGCGTTTTCTAAAATAATGGTAAATGTTTATACAAAAGAATTATAATTAGTGAGTTTAGCTGGCTCTAGGTCTGAAAAAGTGGCGTTTGTTCACAACTGTAAGCAACTTATGCATTATACACCAAAATAAGCTGGTTGCCTATACGGTACCGTTTCATCATCCTTCCGGATGAATCTTCAGTAGACTTTTCGCTAAAGAAAGCATGACTTCACCTGCCTCTCCATACAATCATTGCTTTGATCATTGTTCGGGAACCGCAAAAGCAATGAAAGTAAAAATAGGCCAGCCATGAGGCTTTCAACTTCTTGGTGGTAATGCTTAAGCTTGAGAGTCAAATTTCTAAGTGCAAAAGCGTAATGCTTTTAAGGACCTAGAGCCAGCTAAACTCAGTAATTAACTATAATTAAATATAAGAAACCTACACCCCAATTGTTAAGCTCATAGCTCCAACCATTTCTGAGATATGGCTCTGATTCGTACAACTAAGTTCTTGGCAGAATATTGGGTCAAGTGGCAAGGGCTTAAAGGGCCACTACGTGCCCATTGCGTGGGTTAAGACCACAGTATCACCTGAATATATGTACACTAGACTGAACATAATCATATGGAAACAAAAATTCAAAATTTTAAGGTGTAATACTGGCGCCGTGGGCTTAAGTTGTTACATTAAATTTCAATTTCCCCTTTTTTCATTTTACTTTTTCGTAGAAGTAACCTTCGAGATGCCAAACATTGTTGTTGAATTTAAAATCTATTTTTTAAAAATATTTTATGAAAATGTGGGATATAGTGGATTCGAACAACATTTATTTGATTGGCGCCTTGCGGGCAGAGCTGAATTCAGCAAAGCTATCTAGAAAAGATGTCTTGGCGGTTCTTCTGCATAAAACCAAGAGGATGCAAATACTCATTAAGGGTCGGCCTAAACCCTCGCTATTCTTCAAATTGATGGTGTCTTCAAGTCATTTGGGCCTACCAGGGAACTAGGAAGAATTTTGTGCAGAAGCTCAAGGAAAGAATGGTGGTCGCGATAAAGAGTTGTACTGCAACAGAGAAAGGAATTTTATGGACTGTTTGGTTACTGAAAAGCCTCGAAGTTGTGAATGATGTCGGGGGAAGAGGCGTGAAACTATTGAGGACTCCAATGAGCTCTTTACAAAACTCGATGCTGCACCTTCTTCAATGCATGGAAGAACACAGGCAATCATATCCTAGCAAAAGAACTACTATTATGAATAAATTTGAATTACCACTTTTAAGTTATAATTTTTTTGATTTATTTTGAATTTTTTGGCTAAGCCATTAAAATTAAAAAAGTTTTTCGCCAGCAAACAACTTTTGTGGAATGACTCGTAATGTCGACTCGTATATGTTAGTATTTAGTTTCTTGTTCGGCTCATATGCATATCCATGATTAGTAAAAACCTTGAAAGCATAGCGATTAAATTTGCTAAACACTTTATTTTATTCTCGGATAATGGTCAAATTATGAAGAATTCCACGCGAACAAAGCCAGCGGAACATGGAATGTCCGGGGAAAACTGCCACCCACGAAGGACAACATCATCGGGGGGGTAGAAAAGACCCGAGGTTAATGGAGGAAAAAAGTGGGGATAGACGAGTAAAGTTAATTTAAAAAGGGGGGGTATTGATGAATAAAAAACGGGAAGAATTTAAATTTTTTGAAAAAAGATTTGGGGATTGAGGGAGAAAAAAAATAAAAGGAGATAAGGGAGGGTGAGTAGAAAAAAAAACGATTCAGTCTAAACAAAAACGCTCTTGACTTTAGGCTGTTTCAGTCTAGAATTTGGTAAGAGCGATTCGCTGTGGAAAATTCTTACTTTGAGTACGAATGGTTCTTAAAAATTTACTCCTGAAAATTTGTACTTTGAGTACGAATTGTTCTCAAATTCGAAATTGATCGTTAAAAATTCAAAAATAGAAATAAAATTTTTAATTTTTAGAAAAAAAGTTTTATTTTAAGAACATTTCGTTCTTGATGTAAAAACAAGTTTTTACTTTAAGTATGTACAAATCGCTTTTAGCTAATATAAATTAGTCTTGATCTTGCTTATGTTGAGTTGTAAAAGTTTTCGAAAAAATCCCGAATCGTGCTAAACATATCCAAAACGATATTGAAATCCAGAATTTAGGGATTTTTAAAAACTTAAAAAATTAAAAAACTTAAATCAAGAAATGTCTGGTTTATTGAAGTTTTGGAACTGATTTTTTAAGAACCCTCTTGAATCAAGATTTTCCGTACTTGAATCAAGAATTTTCTGGCTAATTGAAGTTTTGAAACTGATTTTTTAAAAACTCTTTTGAATCAAGAAATTCCGTACTTAAATCAAGAATTTTCTGGCTTAAAACAGAATTTTTAAGAATCCTCTTAAATCAAGACTTTCCGTCTTAATTTTTTCTGTATTGAAGTTTTTGAAACTGATTTTTTAAAAACTCTTTTGAATCAAGAAATTCCGTACTTAAATCAAAATTTTCTGTCTTAAAACAGAATTTTAAGAATCCTCTTAAATCAGATTTTCCGTACTTAAATCAAATTCTGTCTTATTGAGTTTTGAAACTCTTTTACGACCCTTTTGACAAGATTTCAAAAATTTTCTGGCTTATTCAAGTTTTGAAACTGATTTTTTAAAACTGTCTTAAATCAAGAATTTTCTGGCTTATTGATGTTTTTGAAACTAATTTTTTAAAACTCTCTTGAATCAAGAAATTCCGTACTTAAATCAAGAATTTTCTGGCGTTTTGAAGTTTTTGAAACTGAAAATTCTTTATATTTCTTTCAGTGTACCAACTTGAATTTACCCTAACCGGCAAGAAATATCCCTCCTCCCTACAAACTGAGTTTCAGTAATATTTACCTGCAGCGATTGCAGACTTTGATGCAGCTGCTCTGCTGAGGTAGCGCCCAGAAGTAGGCACTGAACTGGCTCGTGCTTTAACGACCAGGCAATAGACAATTGTGTTGGACTACATCCAAGCTTCTCGGCCAAAGCTGCCAAATCTCTTAGACGATCGCAGTGTCGTCGTCCCTCCTCAATCCGATCCTTACCCCAGCTGCCCTGTGGCGAGAGTGCCGCCTATGTGGGGAACAGTATGAAAATTATCTTAATTTTTCTAAAAACTTCTCTACTCACATTTCGATTGATCTCATCCTCGGTCCAGGAAAAACTCTTTGTCTTAAACGAGCCCTTGGGCAAAAAGATCTTGTCACCGTTCTGTGTGTCACTCAAGGCCATAGACAGCGGGTCCCCAGGCCATCAGGCCGACACCAATTTTGTTATACATTTCCGGCAGATACAGCTCACACTTCTCCCGACAGAACATGTGGTACTCGGACTGCTCCACAATGGGGGTAATGCAGTTAAACTGCCGGCAGTTGGTGTAGGCCTCCATAATTTCCACCTGGGACCATCTGGCTGTGCCCCAATACATGGCCCAGCCCTGTTGTATCACATAGCTCATGGCGCGAACGACCTCTAGAAAGGGGGGAAGGGAGCAAAATGTAGCCCAAATTAGTCTTAGTCCCTAGACCTCACTTACCCTCCATGGGGCACATGGGATCCGCCTTATGAATGATTACAATATCAATATACTGCAACTGCAGACGCTGCAAGCTGGCTCGCACACACTCGATGATGTGCTTGCGCGACAATCCTCGCTCCTCCGATCTACTTGTCATTGCAGCAAATTTTGGAATATTACTAAGTGCTTGGGGGACATCATCATCATCTACTTACTTCGTGCTCCAGTACACTTTTGTGGTAATCACATAGGCCGTACGCTTCCAACCCGCCCGCTGCAATATCTTGCCAATCTCCGTCTCCGAGTGGGCTTCGGATATGTCGAACAAATTGATGCCGCTCTCGATGGCCAATTTGAGTATGGCCTCGGCCTGCTCATCGGTGACACCGGGCGAAAAGACCGGCCAAGTGCCCAAGCCCACATTGGAGATGCGTAGTCCGCTCTTGCCCAGATTTTTGTAGCGTAGACCGGGCGTGGGTGTGGAGCCGTGTCGCAAAGGCAGTGCCGAGTTCGAGCCCAGACTTATGGAACGACCTGAGGTCGACGCAGTCCAGGGAATGGTCAGGTACATGGTAAAGTTGATGCGGTTGGGTTGACGTGTGGGTGAGAAATGCGAGTTTGTTAGCGAGAGCCACAAATTTTGGGTGAACGAAACGTGCAAAAACCAACACAGCAAACGACAAATAAAACGCTATTTCGGAATATGGAACCATGCAAATGTCTAGCTCAATGAATCCCACGCAGAGGTAAGTCACATTTTTGTGTGTATTTGTCATCGAAAAGTGCGTGCAGCTTGTGGCGTGTGGCGCGTGGCGCGTTTTGAGTAATTTAATAAAAGAAATTACCCAGGTTAATTATACAAGTACACACTATATACACACATACAGACACACACAGTAGGGGTATGTACGTATGTAGGAGTATGGTGCAATACTTTCAACATCTGGACACACATGCACATAACATAACTTAAAAGCATCGAGAGAGAGAGCAAGGAACAACAAAAATCATAATCCTATTTAATAGTGAGAAATTTGATACCGAAATCAAGGTGACCGCCCGTACCACTGAACTCCTCCATACAGTCGAGTGACGCTATTGGAGCCCGGCACCTGAAATGAGAAATGGGCAAATTAACTCTAGCTGAAAATGATTTGAAAGATATTAAAAGTAGATCGAACAAGTCGGAATTTACACGATATAGCAAAGTTCACGAAGAAGGGGAAATTGTAACAAACCCGACTAATTGGAAATTGGATAATAATTCTGTCAGTTAAAAAGTAACGTTTTGTAAGGATAAGAATATGAAATAGTTTGATGAGATTTTCCGATGTTGGAATATTTGACCCAACGGTCGGGAAATTCCCGGAAAATTTCTGCATGGAAAAAGCTATTTTCATCCGATTGGCTTAAAACTCGGTTTTGAGGACAGAATACGAAATAGTTTGAAATGTGATTTTCCGATTTTGGAAAATCCGCCCACTCGAGAAAATAACTGGAAAATTCTATGAAAACTTCTTTCATCGATTGGCTTCAAAATCCAGTTTGTTAGGATAGAATACGAAATGTAGTTAGAAATGTGATTTTCTGAAGTTGAAGAAAATTCCCAAGAAATTTTACATGCAAGATAACTATTTTCATCTATTGACTTGAAACTCGGTTTGCTTCAGGACAAAATACAGAAATAAATTAAAATGAGATTTTTAAAGTCACATTCAATCCTTACAGGCTTGAAAATGCCGGAAAATTCCTACATGCGAAATAACTATTTTCATCCAAATTCTTGAAACTCGGTTTGTAAGGTCAAAATGGATTTCATTTTGTGGTTGTTTTTGGGATGTGGAAGGGATGTGGGCAGGAGGCTTAGTGGGATGGGTGGGAAGTGGATAGGATTATGGGCGGGACGTGGGCAGGAACTGGTTGGGAAGTGGTGAACTACAGGGAAGTAGGTGGAGTGGAATTGGGTGTAGAGCAGGTGGGATGGGTGGCAGTTGGGTGAAAACCCATCAACAAGTTCGATTCTCTACGGGGTATTATTATATCTAATATTGTTTGGTTCTATACTGTTGAAGACGCAGCGGCGGGTTATTGCTAGTGTATCATAAAACTGTGGGCGATATGATGTTTCATCTAAATTGCGGGGACGGAAAGGACAGTGGCAAAAATGGAAAATGGATTGGTTCCCGCCTCCAAGTATAAAAATATAACCATACATATCAAACCTCTATCTCTTACCATCAGAGATCTGTGCGTTCATACGGACACTCGGACAGCGAAACATATCACCTTTCAAACGCATTTATTGATATTTTTAATTGAAAATGCTAATGCTAGAGGTTGATACGACAAAATGGAGCAGACTGAGAAGGTAACACGAATCAATATCGCCATTGATCAGCTTATGTACGAATATGATGCCATGGGAAGTTCTCAGATTCTTCAACGTTGGTAGAATTTAGAATAGGATGGTAGTAGGCTGATGAGGCTCCCCCAAATAGAAAAAATTGTTTTGAACACTTTCTATACTTTCTATAAGGCCTTGATTCTTATACATACTGAGAAGATGAGACACAAAAGCAATATTTGGGATCGGGCGAACAAAGTGAAACAGAAGATTGGTGATGTGGGGATGATCAGATCATCATCCCTTCCCAAGGTCGTTCAGATTGCTGTGCCCTATAGAGTGGGTAAATGAGGTCTATTGCGGTAAAATGTCATGTGCAGCAAATTGTTTTGACACCAAGATTGAAGGCTGACAAGATCATTTTATAACAGATTATGTGAGTCAGTCCCATTGAAGGATAAAAAAATTTGTACATCATCCGCATACTTCATAACGTGATTACCTGGAGGAGGTCATTTATAAACAGATCAAAAAGCAATGGGCCAAGACTCCCCTAAGGGACACCAGAAAAGACATTCAGTACTTCTGATGGAGTTAAATTAAATATTCGCTGGGTCCAGCGACAAATATAAATCCACTTGAGTAGTAATTCAGGAAAACAATTAATGAAAAATTATGCAAGAAGAAGATGATTTACAAAATCAAACGCTGCTTAAGTCAATGCGTCAGTTTTGCTGCAGTACAAGAAAACCACGACGGATTATAGAGGTAATCTCCATGGTTCATGTAGAACGGCGCTTCATAAGCTCTGTTGAGTTGGAGATATTACTGAGTAGTGATGGTTCTCAAATAGCTTGAAGTCTTGTGTTTGTACACGATAGTTCTCGATGTTAGACAATGTCTGCATGATTAGTAGCAGTGTCGTTTATAATAGAGACGTAGGAAAAATTAAAGATTTCCATATTGAACTAACAAAGATGTAGATTTGAGCAGATTGAACTTTGATTTAGCTGCATAGCTTTCTTGTAGAGCTTAGATTTTGGATTCTGGTTCTAAACCAGATGCGCCCATGCCTATTCCGCAAACCACGCATTTGTTGCTCGCGCCTCAGGTGCCGCGACGCACGACATAAGCCTACATAAAGCACAAATTCATTTGCAGGCTGTGTTTTGGTGTCGCACAGGAGCAACAACCAACAACTTTATATGTGTCTATCTTCTCTCTCTCGATGTCTCTCGCAAACTCGAACGCGAGAACAAAGTTGCTTATGCCGAACGCTTTCGCTATACACGGCGGAACGAGTCGAACTTATGCGGAGGCTTGTGCGAAGAGACCAAGCACATTTTCATTCGCTACCTGGTGTTCGATGCAATAGGGTTAAGGTAGATCTGCGTAGCAACGACCACACACATACTCTCAAACAAAATATTTTATGCATTTGTATTGGTTTTGACGCGCTGGTAGGTCATTTGTGGAGGCACCCCTGGCCTATAAGAATACCTTATAATTTTTCAGGCTTATCAAAGACGTTTAGAGGCTGCTCACTCGAATTTTCCCCAATTTTCCCTACTGTTTTTGAATTTTACTTATATAACCACTAATTTTTTTAATCTTCTTGAGTCCACTTGAGCGACCTCCAAATGTCTTTCGAAAAATCTCAAAAATTCTTTCACTTTATAAGCTTTCAGATAATGCCAAAGGAAAAACAAAATTTTAATAATCCGTACACATCGCTATAAACAAATGTAGTAAAATTCAGCTTTCATAAGCATGTTTGTTTGCTTTATCTTGTTGACGTAGTAAATATCATGATCAGTCGATCGTTAATCTTTCCACGCACGTGTGCGTGCGCCCTTCGTACATTAGAAGTGATTATTCTGTAAAAAATTACCAAATGATTGTATTGTCGTGTAGCATATTAGAGGGTGCGCCTGTGGGGCGGCGGGGAAGATGGTGGACTCTTAAATTCCTTCAGTCCAAAAGTCCTAGCATATAATAAACATTTAAAGTGTCTAGTAAAGAAAGGATAATAAAACCATAGATTAAATTTAAATTAACTGCATTGCATTTGTCTTTGTCGTTGGGTAGCATTGTAAGTCCATTTTGTCCTCAATCTAAGATACTTTTTACTTGAATTGGGAACTACAATAGCTTTAACCGTTTAGGCTGTGAATCAGTCAGTCAGTCAGAACACAGTCGTGGGCTTAGCTGGTGTGAGCTGTAGAAGGTTTCCCCTTTGATTGGATACCTCCCACATACAACAACATCTCTGGTTTTTCTTAGCATTCTAAGCATAGGGAGCAAATCACAAATCTTGCATCATTTTCGTATTGTTCTAGTTTCGAACTTCATTGGATGGCCCTTATCTTATTACCTGTAAATTGTTACCGGGTTCGAGTCGTCGCTTGTATTGTCCATATTGTTGTTGTTGTCATTGGTCGTCGATGGCACAGTGGTGGTGGTAGTGGTCGTGGTCATGCCAAAGCTCAATGGGTTGGGCAGCGCCATCACTAGGCTGCCATTCAGCATTGTGGGCATTGTGAGCGTTGAGTCCGATGTGCTGGCCACATCTAATTGGATGGCAATTGAGGCTGGCGGCAGTGCTGTTCCTGTGGCGGCTGCTGTTCCAGCAACACCATCGCCCTGGCTCCGGCCAACAGTGGCCGTGGCCTGGATGGGTTCGGTCGGTTCGTGACCAAACAGCAGTGGTGTGGCAGCATTGGTTGCATCAATTATGCTCTCCTGCGTATGCCCAGGATGGGGGGTGACATGCAGGGCGTTGCCTGTGGCAGATTGATTCGCGTTCGCCTGACTGCCATCGCTGTTCAGGTTGGATAGCGCCATAGACATCTCGATTGATGTGTGTGTGTAATTTAGCTTACGATTGTTTCAGTTTGCATTAACTATGTCGATATTGGACGCCATAATTCCGGATTGGGGTTTTTTTTTTGGGTGTATATATTGATTTATATATTTGGGGGATTATTTTGTACACGTTTTGCTATTACTCTAAATAGAACTGGACTACTCATCACAATGGAAATAAGCTTAGGCATATTTTAAGGCAAAGTCCAGTAATTAACTGATCAGTGCGATGATTGCGGGCACTTTTGAAAGGTCTCTTTTTGGGTGGGAAAAGCATAAATAGGCAAAATGAAAGGCATTCCGGCAAGTTACGCAAGTCAAATCTTTCTAGAGTTGGTAACGGAAAAGAACATCTAGTTCCCAACTTCAAATTTGGCATTCAGTCCCGTTTCGATTTCAAATTTAAATTCAATTCCGTTCCGATTTCTACCTCAATTTTCGAATTCAATTCTGGGTTCCTCAAGAAAAGGAAATTATGTGAAACTGTTGGAACTCAAAACTCTGCATTTGACGAATATTTTACCAACCATTCAGTTCTAAATCTACTTGTTTTTTTTCCAGACCCACGATCAGCTTACAATGATTCCAGAATCAAACCCGTTTTTATTCCCCAAAATGCTCTGTATCCTATCCCGCAAAACATACTTGAGATCTTATACCCTAAAAAAAAGTTAAAGTCAGCTCTAACCGGCTTCGATATATCCGTTACTCAAGGAAAGAAATGCACAACAGCCGAAAAGTATGCAACATTATTTGTCTCGGTTATTTATCAACCGATCTTTATGAAAATTTCTGGGATTATAGATATTGCACATATATATGTAAGTTTACTTTTAAATTGTGGGAGTTATTCAACATATTTTTATTGCGGGGGCGTGGTTGGCTTAATAAAAATTTGAAATAAACTTGATCTGTTAGAGCCCTGCACGAGTAGAGTTTTAAGTCAGTTCATGTTTTATTCTAAAGTGAGTCAACGATTCATCGATTCAAAAGCCTTTGACATTTGGAATATTTTGTACGATTCGTTTTTAACAGTTCAGTTCAAACAGCTCATGTTAACAAAACAACTAGAGCAAACGAGCTGAACGCAATGATTACATAGCTCGTTCAACGTACATAGGGTTCAACGTCAGAAATTCCAGAGCAATAAATTTAAAATATTTCTAAGAAAAGTGTGTGCTCTTTCCCAGTTAAAAAAACATATCATTTGTTTGTGGCGAAATGAACGAAATGGACACAGCGGTAAGTGTTGCTAAATATTTTAGTATTTTGCGAAACAAAAATTAATAACCTATAAAAAACAGAGCTCTTCACGCGCAGTAAATCTTAGTCTGCAAGAGGTTAAGTTGGAGCTCATATCGGGCAAATTTAATATAAGCCAGAAGCGGGGACGGAGCAACGTCTGGTCACTTTTTGGCATCATAAAAAATGATAACGGGGAGGAAATTAAGAATCTCGTCGCATGTAGGAAGTGCAATAGTGTTTTCAAATTCAATGGCAACACTACTTCGAATTTGACCAGGCACAAATGTTTTAAAGAGACCACAAGCCAAAGCCACGAAGCAGAGACGGCAACAGTTCAAATCGGGGCAGATGATAAAAATGAAGTTTGCAAGCTGGCAACTGAATGGGTTGTTGAAAACTGCCGCCCTTTCCAGCTTATCACCGACACAGGACTTGAAAAATTTGCAGACGCGATGATCCAACTTGGAGCCAAACTTGGACCAAACTTAAAGGCGAACTCAATTTTACCGCATCCAACAACATTATCTAGAAATGTTAGACATTTATATGCTGAACATTTTCAGAGGGTAAAAAATGAAATTACGGACCACAGGCGCGGCAATTTCGGATACAGCATCACAACCGATGCTTGGACTGACGATGTTTATAAGTGCGGTTACGTGTCCATAACAATTCACTACGTTCGCAAAGGACAAATGATCAGTCGCCTTCTATCAGTAGAATCAATGGACGGTCAACGATCAACAGGTATACAGTTTTAATATTTTTCATCTCAAAATATTAACTTAACTATTTTTACAGCGGAAAACTTAAGAGGAATTGTGGCAAATTGCCTAATGGAATTTGAGTGCAACATAAATGGCGATGATGTTATCATAGTCACTGATCGCGGTGCAAATATGGTGGCAGCATACCGCTCTTATATGCATATACATTGCATAGACCACCTTATTAACAATGTCATCGAAAAAACTTTTGCTGTTGTTCCAGAACTAGACCGAATGTTGAGCAATTGCAGCAAAATTGTTCGGTATTTAAAAAAATCGGGAGACAACGCCAATTTAAAGACTTCGCTTAAAAGCTTCTGTCCTACCCGCTGGAATACAGCTTTTTATACGTTGCGCTCCATAGAAACAAGTTGGGCCGAAATTTCTGCAATTCTAATTGCAAAGAAGGAGGAGGCTCGTCTTAGTGATCTAAATCTAAACAATATTAAAGCAGTGACACGTGTTTATAAACTCTATATTGAAAAATAATTTAAACTGAAAATTTAAAAAAAAAACTTGTAACACACAAAAAAATTGTAATAAATTTTATAAAATCATGGCTTTGTAGTTATGTGTGGTCATTTATGGTGATGAAAAGTAGTTTCTTAAGTATTTAGCGGTCTTATTACCATGGAGATCCCTCATTAACGAATTGCGCTTATGCATTGATGGTTCTCCACTTGACTGGGAGAAAAGTTTGCTTGACATTATTACTATTTTTGATCCGCAATGGTATTTTTCTGCGATTTGATGATTTGTCAATCGCGGAAAGTGGTTTGAAACATTCTTTATGAACTTGACTATATTTTGTACTCTTGGTCATCCATGGTATTTCTCGCGGTTCAGTACATAATCATGGTTATGAAATTATGCTTGGTCATTTGTGGCCTTAAAAACCTGTTTCTTAAGCTCTTAGCGGTTTTATTACCATGGAGACCCCTTAGATGCAAATTGCGCTTATGCATTAATCCTGTCCTGATTTTCCACTTGATTGGCATTAACGTTTTTTATTATTAATATTTTGATCCTCTCTGGTATTTTTTTTCGCGAACTAATAAGTCGTCAGCCGAGTGCCAGCTGCTGGCTCCCGAACTGTGGCTCCCGGCTCACGAACAGAGCGAAAAGACTGAGCGCCTGGCTCGTTTGCGAGCTATTTCGAACCGTGCGTAGGGTTCTACGTCAGGCATTTCTGAGGAAACATTTCGTAGATTGAATCGTTTGGAGCTCGAACCGTTGAGCTGTTTTATTTTGAACGAGTCAAATAGATCATTATGGAAAGGCAGGTACTGAACTATTCGATTCGGAAACATTTCCTGAGCTGATGTATTCGAACTGTTTTTTTGAAATGGGATTCGAAGGGCACTACGAGTAGACTCGTGCAGGGCTCAATT
>JAEIFU010002944.1:0-35399 GCA_018904235.1 Lordiphosa stackelbergi
GGTGCAACTTCTGTTCTTTCTATATCCCGACTGTTTAATTATAATATTTTTATTATATATTATAAATTTACATATCTGATTTGCTATCAACTGTTCTACAACTTTTGATAAAAAATGGTAAAATTGAGATGGGTCGCAATTGATTGTTTCCTTTTGGTATAGGAATTATTTTGCGATTTTTCATACAGGGAATGTTGATGTCATGTTGCAGATATGAGTAACGTGGGGTAGAGTTTGTGGGAGGAGAATTTTAAAGAATTTTGTACTCATGTCGTTTAATCCTACTGCATTAGACTTAATTTTAAGAACAGATTCAAGGACATCACACTGACTCACACACATGAAATTAAAAATACTATCACAGTTACTATTTGGGATATTTTCAAGGTACGTATTGTAGGTAGCTTCAGGTACTTCAGATTGCACAAAATTAAGATTCAGATCATTAACGTTGGCAGTTATATTATCCCGACTTTTTTGTTTGCCAATACCAAACTTCCTTAGCTCACTCCAGGTTTGTCCAGTCGTGATAGCTTCATTAAATTTCGCCGAATAATACGATTGCTTAGCAGTCATTATTAAATTATTGACAGTTTTTCTTAAATATTTAAATCTTCGATGATGTTCGACAGTCTTGTATCTCTTCCCATTTTTATACGCTTTATCCCTTTGTGAGATATAACAGGCTATGTTCAGATCAAACCATGGTTTTTGAATTGGTTTAATCTGTTTTCTTCGCAAAGGTACACAGCTTTCAAATAGATTTTCGGTAAACAGATGAAGTTGCTTTATTTGTAAATTAGCGTCGGCAAGTCGATATATTGAGTCCCAGTCATAAGATGTAAACTGTTCACTAAGCTGCCTATAATCAATCTTCTTAAAATCTCTGTACCAAATAATATCTTCACTTTGATTAGGTTTAAAGTCATATGTGAAGAAAATTAGATCATGTTTCGAAAATACTGGCACTGAAATCTGATCATACAACATAATCTTTTCTTTTTCATTCACAAAGAACACGTCCAATAATGTGTCAGTAGTCTTTGAGAAATGTGTAGGTATTGTTGTGTTCAACAGATCTAACCCCAATGAAGCCATTTCGTCAGCTAAATTTCTTTCTGTCAACATGTTACAATTAAGGTCACCAGTTATTAAAACGTCCGTATAATTTAAAGATAAATTAGAGATAACTTCTATTATATCGAAGTAATCTGTATTTCGATTTGGTCGGTATAGGCAGCCAATTAGCATTGTCAGTTCATTTTGTATTCCTTTTACCTGAATAAAGAGATACTCAATTGCACTGTTAGGAGGATGTTTGCTTATTACTTTGGATTTTAGCCTTTTGTTTACATATATTGCAACACCCCCTGCATGGCCTTCCCGATCCGATCGATATACATCAAACCCATCACATAGAATCAACGAATCACTTAAATGAGGGACAAACCAAGTTTCTGACACGCAAACCACATCCACATTAGACGTTACAAACAAATATCTAAATTCATCTAATTTCCTTAATAAACTTTGGGCATTTATATGACTAACTTTAATACCATCTCTTTGTTTTGCCAGAACAATTATCAAGGTTTTACTGCCGGTTGTGGTACTATTTATAAAGTTGTACATGACTTAAAATTTTGAAGTATTAGTTGTGCACGCAATGTACATATAACAAATAATTTTTTATACCTACTCTTCACAGAAAAATCACACAGATTACATAGACTTAATTTAAACTTAAGAGAAACACATAATCTAATCGAAAGCTTCCTAACGAAAAAGAGTGTTATCTGAAGAGCGATTAAGATCATGAGAGGGTTGAAGCACAAGCAGATTCTGCATTCTCTCCACACACTTCGCATCGCCTCCCCTCTTTGCTTTACGTGCACTACGGCCCTACGTGTGAAAACAGCAAAGAGCACCTTGCGCTTTTTCATAAGCATTGCCTCTTTAAATATCGCATACATCTCTTTGGTCAACTGCTCATTTATGTAAAAGGGAGTGTTAGAGTCAATACCTACTAATTGAAGTGTTAATGGTTTCTTAGTTTCCCTACGGTATGCACCAGCCGCACGCAGCAGAGCCGCCTTATCACGTACGTGTTCCATTTTGACGATGATTGTTGGGTCAACAATTGATTTTGGATTGCGTTGTTTTACCCTTATGATCTCCTTCACCCTAGGCGGTGGTGTTAAGTGAAGGCCAGAACACAAATTATCGAACATGGTCATAAGCTGCTCACCCTCCTCATATGGAACACCATGAACTCGCAGATCACAGGAAACCTCTGCATTTGCCTGAGCCAGACATCTTGCCTCCAGCTTGCCTACCTGGCCTCGCAATGCCTGTGTCTGCTGCACCTCAGCACCCAACTTCTGGATTCAGCTTTCCAGCTGCTTGACTCTGCCTGCCTCGTCCTCCAACTGCTGCACTCGCTGGGTAAGTAGCTGAATATCAGCTGTGATGGGACCCAGATTCTCCTGTATCGCCTGCAGAACCCGCTGCTCAGATTGGAGAACCTCCTCAGTGATGGCTTTGGTCTGTTCCTCGAATTTCGATTCGATGAGCTGGACCATCATAGGAGGAAGAGCGTCGGAAGGGTTTCCCGGTGTGGCATCAGAGCACCGCCCAGCCGCCAGATTAGTAGCCGTTTTTTCGCGCAGACGTTTTGGTGGTGGGGCCATTGTTGTTGTTGTTGATTATAGCAACTGCAATACCCAATTGGCTATAAATTTGTGTGTGTTGGTGTTAAACTAGAGAGTGTGTATTTTGTGCTTTTGGCGCACTTGCTCTGCTGTTGTTCTTCGTTTCCAAACCAAAAAAGTGAGTGAGCCCTTCTTCAAGTAGGCCTGAACTACGCACGTTTAGATGCAATTTAATCAGAGAAGATCTCTAATTTGGTGATTTTAAATTTAGATATATTTGTTTATTTAACGGAGAATTTTTTTGGGTCGCCTTTCGATGTCGATAACGATAACGATTTGGGTTCGTCTATTTTTCCGCCCACGATCCATGAGTGATGAGTTGAGCAAACATGGCAGTTGCCATCTTTTAGTAGATTGAAGAACACTTGCGTACTGATGAGAATATCGATTTTGCTCGGTTTGAAGAACAAAGAATCCGCTAGATCGATGCCCTCAGGAATTGTCCATCCTGATGTGTCCACTGTTCGCTCGGGTTGGCTCAGCGAAATTGACTTGGTGACTGCAAATTGCAGTGACCATTCGTCAGGTTCGAGTCTTCACCTGATGACTGTAATTACGGAAAACTTCATCTTTGCACGAACGTCAGCGATGCCTGAAGTCTCATGCTCTTGTCGATTGAACAGAAGCTGAATTCCTTTAGCCAGTTCCTCGGTGATGAAATTGATCTCAGATCCTGAGTCTAAAAGAGCTCTTGCGTGTTGTTATGTGCCGTATTTATCCTTGATGAGGATGACTGCTGTGGGTATAAGAGCGCGTCTGGATTGCCTGGCTATCAATGACAATGCGCGTGTTGGACTTTGTTCGACGGATGATGCTCCGAGAGTCGATGGGCTATTGGTTTGCTATCCACTTTGAACAAACCGATGCAAACTAGTGTGCACGACATTTGAATTTCGACGTGCATTTTGCTACAATGTTTTTATGTAAACAATTTAGACATAGTTAGACAGACATAGACATAGATAGTTGCTTAGCAAAGCTGTAACGTTCATCTACAGTAAGCGCTGCAAATGAAGGACATTTACCCAGACTGAGGCAAGTGGTTTGTGCGGTTACGAATGTCTTCTTAATATTGATCTGATTTTCTTGACGGTTGCTTGCCACCATATTTTTGGTCGGGGCCGACACACTGCACTCCAAGAACTGGCAGTATCGGCTTAAAGTTTGGAAACAATCGCCCCATTATGGCAGCTTCTCGTAGTTTTGAGCTCGAACGTAGGCCTGTTTAGCATCTGGGTCAACCTTTAATAAAACAAAATGGATTAGAATTGCATTCGTAATATCTGCTTCATCGCCCAAAGTAAGTGATGAGCCGCGCAGAGCAGCGACAGAGTCCAAGATGGCACGTTATGAGTGTGAATCCGACCCATTCATACTTGGGAGGTTGAACAAACTGGATATGTGTTCGTTGAGTATGAGCACCTTTTTATCATAGCGTTCCTTGAGTTGTTTCAAGGCCTTAGGGTAATTTTCTGCAGATATTTGGAATGACGACACAACGCTGAGAGCAGCATCTGGCAGGTAACTTAAGAGATATGTGAACTTGAATGCTGTCGTCATCATCCACCCTGTGTTCGATCGCTGTGATAAACCGCTTATATTCGCTATATTTACCATCAAACTTGGGTAGTTTTAATGCTGGTAGGCGCGTATGATGCGAATTTGTGCAAGAAAAATTCAAAACACTTACGTCATGTAGTTTTTCACCTTTGGGTGTTACAATTTTATTGATGATGGCTGCCTTGGTAGCTGAGCAACTCATCGAGTGACTCTCTTTCCTTGTTGTCCAAATCCAATAGTTCGATTCTCGCTTGTATGGTTGAGATGAGATGCTTGCCTGAAGTGAGACTTCAACAACTGCGATCTGCACTCCACGTTAGCTGCGTCCATTGTTTGTAACGAATCCACCTTTGCCTTCATGTTTTTAATGGCTAGAACAAGCATTTGCTTTTTCTGCTGAAGTGATGCTAACTGCTCCTCGGGTTTCGTCATTTTGCAGTGAAATTGGATTTAATTCTTTACAGCAGCAAAAATGTGTATACACAGGAATAAGATAAACGAAAAAGTGAAGCAAACGTCAATATGCAGGCGAGTAGTGGATTGAATGCTCGGTCGATGAGACTGATTGAAAGCTGCCTTATCGAAGCTCACTCGCTGAAGTGTAATGAAGAGTTGCGGTTTCAGCGAGAATGAAAACCAAAAGGGATAAACAAAACGAAGTTGATGTCACCTCATTAAACTCCACAGCAGTGATGCCAATATTTTTCCGAAAAAAAGGACAGATTGAAAAAAACAGGAAAAAAGGATGAAAAACTACAAAAAAGGCTGAAAACAGGACAAAAAGTTTTATTTACATTTATTCCATAATTTTGAGGCATCTTCAATATCTTCTACAAGGACAAAAAATTATATTTATGTTTATTTATTTATTCAATAATTTTAAAACATCTTCAATGACTTCTACATCGGCCATTCTCCCCTTATACGTCGCCATGGAACCAATTAATGATAAATATTTATCCGGCAAATTGTAATTGTGGCAAAACAATTTATGCCGACGCAATCCGAATCTAAAGATAAAGTACAAATATATGTACAACTGATTTAAATTAAAACATGTATATATAACTACCTGACTGTCAAAAAAGCATTTAACGTCTCCACTTGTAGCCGATTTCTGGTTTTGGTTTTAACCAAATTTGCTTGGCTAAATAACCTCTCTACTTCCGCATTCGCCCATGGCAACGAAAGCAGAGTCAGGGCGAAAGCTACCAGGTCCGAAAAAGGGTTGTTACCTGCACTGTCCCGATATTTTTTTACTTCGGACCAAAATTTTAAAGTGTTTTCATCATTTTCCCATTTTAAAACTATTTTGCTTCTTTTGTCGCTGCTTTTTCCAATAATTCTAAAATCGGCAGAATTGTTCCCTTTTTGATCGTAGAACACGATCCACCGAAAATGCGACATATGCGCTCGAATTTGATCCACTTTCGAGTTTATACTGCATTTGCAGTATTTGCAATACGCCTTATTGCTGTCCGACTCATCGCGACACATCCAGTTTTTAAAATCTGGCTGCTGTAGCCAGAAATCGCGGAATTTTTGTTTGTAAACTTCTTTAGGCATTTTTACTCAACGAGTGACTTCTGCGAATTACGCTTCGATATTCTTACGATTGTACACGTTATCGATAAAAGTTTGTATAAAAGAGATGCCACATAGTTTGTAAAAAATCAATTTGAAATTATATAAAATAAATTTTTACATTCAACAATTTAGTCCAAAAAAGGCCAGATTTCCGGATATGAATACTAAAAAAGGGACAGAATTCCGGATAGGGGATGTTTGACATTTTTTCCGGCTGAAGCAGTTAAAAACAGGATAGATCTGTCCGGAAAAACAAAGTGGCAACACTGCTCCACAGCAACAAGCAAGGTGACTTTGAGGTCGAATGAGAGAAGAGATGTGGATTGCTGTGAACATTTTCGCCCCGTACGCTTACGCTCTTGAATAACTGCTTTCCGATGAATGCTGTAACGGTTGTTACTTAATTGTGTGTGTGCTGACGATTTGCTTGCTGTCGCCAACTGCTAATACACCCAATCGCTGCCAGAGTGAAATTCTTGTTGATGCTGCTCAGCGATAAAATGTAGGCTTCGTATGGCTAAGTATGGTGCGCAGGCCATCCCGTATGTAACTGTGTTTAGCTCATACAATTCCAATGGTTCGTCAGGCGATGATCTCCAAAGGATTAACTGAAGATGCCGATCCTTGGGGTCAACGACTAATGGCCGGTACATCTTGGAGATGTCGGCCGTCAGTGCATGCCTGTGAAGTCGAAACGAAAGTAGCGTTAGTGTGAGTGTTTGTTGGACAGTTGGTCCAACCATGACAATGTCGTTGAGAGAACGATTTGATGTTGTCTTTGCTGACGCGTCAAAGACCACGCGAAGCTGGGTTTTTTATTTATTTATTTATTTACTTAGTCGACAAAAAAAAGGCTGTCAACTCAATTACACATACATTATAAAAAAGCATTATTGACTAAGAAAGCCTAACAAAGAAAAACTAACAAAATTACAGAATAACTAATAACGACTCTGACACGATGGGGGAATTTTATTTGCCCGTCCGGCCAGCTATGCCCCGATTCACAGCCCCGATTCACAGGGTTATTGAGCTCTGTGGGCGCTGCACGCAATGGTGAGGAATTATGTAGTGTTGTTGAGAGGCATCAACGTGATGTGCCAGCTGCATATGATTGAGTGCCAAATACTCGTTCATAAAATCGATATATTTTTGTTTGATTTGTGGTTGGCGTTGTAATCGCTGTTCTAGTTGCATAAAGCGAGACTTGGCATTCTCCATTAAATTACCAAGAGTTTCCGGAGGGTGCTTGAATGGCAAGCGAACTTGCACTCTTCCGGATTCGAGAAATGTTGTGTTTGATCGAAAGTGTTCCTCACATGCTTCTTCTTCTTCTTCTGTGTGCACTTGAGAAGTATCAGGAAACTCTTCAATTTCCCAGAATTTCCGTAATGTTTCATCTAGGCCAACATTTGCGATGTGGCAGCTGAAAACCTGCGCCCTTGTACTCACGGGTTCGTCTATTTTTCCGCCCACGATCCATCCGAGTGATGAGTTGAGCAAACATGGCAGGTTAGGGCCTAAAGAGATTTTGCCATCTTTTAGTAGATTGAAGAACTCTTGCGTTCTGATGAGAATATCGATTTTGCTCGGTTTGAAAAACAAAGGATGCGATAGATCGATGCCCTCAGGAATTGTCCATCCTGATGTGTCCACTGTTCGCTCGGGTTGGCTCAGCGAAATTGACTTGGTGACTGCAAATTGCAGTGACCATTTGTAAGGCCCGAGTCTTCCCCTGATGACTGTAATTGCGGAAAACTTCATCTTTGCACGAACGTCAGCGATGCCTGAAATCTCATGCTCTTGTCGATTGAACTGAAGCTGAAGTCGTTTAGCCAGTTCCTCGGTCATGAAATTGATCTCAGATCCTGAGTCGAAAAGAGCTCTTGGGTGTTGATATGTGCCGTATTTATCCTTGATGAGGATGACTGCTGTGGGTATGAGTGCGCGTCTGGATTGCCTGGCTAGCAATGACAATGCGCGTGTTGGACTTTGTTCGACGGATGATGCTCCGAGAGTCGATGAGCTATTGGTTTGCTGTCCACTTTGAACAAACCGATGCAAACTTGTGTGATGTGACACTTGACATGCACGACATTTGAATTTCGACGTGCATTTTGCTACAATGTGCCCTTTATGTAAACAATTTAGACATAGTTAGACAGGCATAGACATAGATAGTTGCTTAGCAAAGCTGTAACGTTCATCTACAGTAAGCGCTGCAAATGAAGGACATTTACCCAGACTGTGATCCGTTGCCTTACACTTGAGTCAAGTGGTTTGTGCGGTTACGAACGCCTTCTTAATGTTGATCTGATTTTCTTGACGGTTGCTTGCCACCTTATTTTTGGTCGGTGCCGACACACTGCACTCCAAGAACTGGCAGTATCGTCTTAAAGTTTGGAAACAATCGTCCCATGATGGCAGCATCTCGTAGTTCTGAGCTCGATCGTAGGCCTGTTTAGCATCTGGGTCAACCTTTAATAAAACAATATGGATTAGGATTGCATTCGTAATATATGCTTCATCGCCCAAAGTAAGTGATGAGCCGCGCAGAGCAGCGACAGAGTCCAAGATGGCACGTTATGAGTGTGAATCCGACCCTTTCATACTTGGGAGGTTGAACAAACTGGATATGTGTTCGTTTGAATATGAGCACCTTTTTATCATAGCGTTCCTTGAGTTGTTTCAAGGCCTTAGGGTAATTTTCTGCAGATATTTGGAATGACGACACAACGCTGAGAGCAGCATCTGACAGGCAACTTAAGAGCTATGTGAACTTGTCCACTGCGTGAATGCTGTCGTCATCATCCACCCTGTGTTCGAACGCTGTGATAAACCGCTTATATTCGCTATATTTACCATCAAACTTGGGTAGTTTTAATGCTGGTAGGCGCGTATGATGCGAATTTGTGCAAGAAAAATTCAAAACACTTACGTCATGTAGTTTTTCACCTTTGGGTGTTACAATTTTATTGATGATGGCTGCCTTGGTAGCTATGAACAACTCATCGAGTGACTCTCTTTCCTTGTTGTCCAAATCCAATAGTTCGATTCTCGCTTGTATGGTTGAGATGAGATGCTTGCCTGAAGTGAGACTCCAACAACTGCGATCTGCACTCCACGTTAGCTGCGTCCATTGTTTGTAACGAATCCACCTTTGCCTTCATGTTTTTAATGGCTAGAGCAAGCATTTGCTTTTTCTGCTGAAGTGATGCTAACTGCTCCTCGGGTTTCGTCATTTTGCAGTGAAATTTGATTTAATTCTTTACAGCAGCAAAAATGTGTATACACAGGAATAAGAAAAACGAAAAAGTAAAGCAAACGTCGATATGCAGGCGAGTAGTGGATTGAAAGCTCCGTCGATGAGACTGATTGAAAGCTCGCTGATCGAAGCTCACTCGCTGAAGTGTAATGAAGAGTAGCGGTTTCAGCGAGAATGACAACCAAAAGGGATAAACAAAACGAAGTTGATGTCGTTTCATTAAACTCCACAGCAACAAGCAAGGTGACTTTGAGGTCGAATGAGAGAAGAGATGTGGATTGCTGTGAATATTCTCTCGAACGCTGATGCTGCATTTACACTAGTTGATGCAGCGTCAATTGTAGCTATATCAACAATTGATATCCAACGTCAACGCATTTGTTGTGTTTACATTAGTTGATTGAGTTGACAACAAAACCGGGTTGCCAACTAATTTTCGAGTTGAGCAACGCGCAAGATGCCAACGCGTTGATATTGAAGTTGAGAGTAATTTACACCAGTTGATATCCACATTCGTTGACATTCACGTTGCTTAGCATTTTTCGTTGACGTCAATATTGTGAATGTATCGAAACTGATTTTAATCGATATTGTGTTGTTTTGTTAATTGAGAAAAGTAAACGAGAGCGTAAGTTAAAGTCGGTTCTAACCGACTTCGATATATCCGTTACTCATGAAAAAACATGTTTAACAGTGTTCCTGCGTTCCTTAGTGTGACCATCCGAAAGGTATGCAACATTTTTTTTAGGGTGGGGGGGGTGGTAGCGGGAGAAGGGCTTGGTTCACTTTTTTGCTCATAACTTGAGAACCGTTCATCCGATCTTAATTATTTCTTCGGCAAATCGATTCATTTTGCTAATTACTAACTATCTCTAGAAGGTACGAATCGTCAATCTTTAAAATTGTAGGTGATATAACGTTTTTTCCAAATTGTGGGGGCGGGAAGGGGCGTGGCCAAAATTTGAAACAAACTTGATCTGCGTGCAGATAATAGAATCATTTGTCCCATACATGTCAAGCCTCTATCTCTCACCATCTCTGAGATCTAGGTGTTCATACAGACGGACGGACGGACGGACGGACGGACGGACGGACGGACAGACGGACAAGGCTAAATCGACTCGGCTGTTGATGCTGATCAAGAATATATATATTGTACTTTATATGGTCGGAAATGATTCCTTCTGCCTGTTACATACATTTGCACGACTTTAGTATACCCTTTTTACTCTACGAGTAACGGGTATAAAAAGTGGTAAGTACTAATGCATATGTATCTTAAAACTAATTCATATGCAATTTGTTTACTTTACAATAAAATCAGAACAATGGCAACAGCGAAGAAGAGCAAAATAGCGGCAGCAGTGATTTTGGTTTTAGCTCTTGAGGACGAGGAAGAGCAAGAGCTAAAAAAACGCAAGCGAGCAATGTGGGTCCGCAACCGAAGCAGGTCTACTTTCGATATGGAAATATCATTTAATAAATATGCATATTAATAAATTAAAATGTATTTTAAAATAGCTTTTTATTATAAAGTGCGAAGCGAAGTGTGCCACCTCTAATATGTACATAAAGTTTGTCAACACAGAGCAAAAGAATGAACGTGAGCTCAACTGCATTTTGTGTTGTCAACGCGCCGATTGTGTCTTCAACTGTTGACACAAAGTGTTTACACTATGTTTACACTCAGAGCAACAATTGATGATTTTCGCATTGTCAATTTACTGTCAACGCAACAGTTGATCAAGTTGACAGCTGTTCACACTAGGATTGATAAAGTTGATATCAACGTTGACTTGTTTATCAACTAGTGTAAATGCACCATTACGCTCTTGAATAACTGCTTTCCGATGAATGCTGTAACGGTTGTTACTCAATTGTGTGTGTGCTGACGATTTGCTTGCTGTCGCCAACTGCTAATACATCCAATCGCTGCCAGAGTGACATTCTTGTTGATGCTAAGTATGGTGCGCAGGCCATCCCGTATGTAACTGTATTTAGCTCATACAATTCCAATGGTTCGTCAGGCGATGATCTCCAAAGGATTAACTGAAGATGCCGATCCTTGGGGTCAACGACTAATTGCCGGTACATCTTGGAGATGTCGGCCGTGAGTGCATGCCTGTGAAGTCGAAACGAAAGTAGCGTTAGTGTGAGTGTTTGTTGGACAGTTGGTCCAACCATGACAATGTCGTTGAGAGAACGATTTGATGTTGTCTTTGCTGACGCGTCAAAGACCATGCGAAGCTGGGTTGTTGAGCTCTGTGGGCGCTGCACGCAATGGTGAGGAATTATGTAGTGTTGTTGAGAATCATCAACGTGATGTGCCAGCTGCATATGATTGAGTGCCAAGGTTGCCCAAAAAGTAATTGCGGATTTTTCATATAGTCGGCGTTTATAATTTTTTTAACTGCTTGTGACTCTGTAATTGCATTCTTTCTTTTGTCAGTTATTAGCTGTCACTATTAGCTTGCTTTAGAAAAAAAGTGCGCGTAATTTTGTTTACATTTGTTTGATTGGCGCCCTTTTTAATATGGAGTCCACAAAAGAGTATTTTCGTCATATTTTACTTTATTATTTCCGTAAAGGAAAAAGCGCAGAGAGAGTTGCTAAAAAGTTACGTGATGTGTATGGTGATAAAGCCTTAAAAGAAAGACAGTGTCAAAATTGGTTTCGCAAATTCCGTTCTGGAGATTTTTCACTTAAAGATGAGCCACGTTCAGGTCGGCCAAATGAAGTTGATGATGACCAAATCAAAGCATTAATCGAATTGGATCGTCATGTAACTGAGCGTGAGATAGGAGAGAAGTTAAATATACCAAAATCAACCGTTTATTATCACATACAAAGTCTTGGACTGGTGAAAAGCTTGATATTTGGGTACCACATGAATTGAAAGAAATTCATTTAACAAACCGAATCAACGTTTGTGATATGCATCTTAAACGCAATGAATTCGATCCATTTTTAAAGCGAATCATAACTGGAGATGAAAAATGGATTGTTTACAATAACGTTAATCGAAAACGATCATGGTCCAAGCATGGTGAACCAGCTCAAACCACTTCAAAGGCTGATATCCACCAAAAGAAGGTTATGCTGTCTGTTTGGTGGGATTGGAAGGGTGTGGTATATTTTGAGCTGCTTCCAAGGAACCAAACGATTAATTCGGATGTTTACTGTCAACAACTGGACAAATTGAATGCAGCCATCAACGAGAAACGGCCAGAATTGATCAATCGTAAAGGTGTCATTTTCCATCATGACAACGCCAGACCACACACATCTTTGATGACCCGGCAAAAACTGGGACAGCTTGGCTGGGAAGTTTTGATGCATCCACCATATAGCCCTGACCTTGCACCATCAGACTACCATTTATTTCGATCTTTGCAGAACTCCTTAAATGGTAAAACTTTCGGCAATGATGAGGCTATAAAATCGCACTTGGTTCAGTTTTTTGCAGATAAAGGCCAGAAGTTCTATGAGCGTGGAATACAAAATTTGCCGGGAAGATGGCAAAAGGTTATCGAACAAAATGGAAATTATATATTTGATTAAAGTTCATTCTAAGTTTGATTAAAAATGCATTTACTTTCTTTTGAAAAATCCGCAATTACTTTTTGGGCAACCCAATACTTGTTCATAAAATCGATATATTTTTGTTTGATTTGCGGTTGGCGTTGTAATCGCCGTTCTAGTTGCATAAAGCGAGACTTGGCATTCTCCATTAAATTACCAAGAGTTTCGGAGGGTGCTTGAATGGCAAGCGAACTTGTACTCTTCCGGATTCGAGAAATGTAGTGTTTGATCGAAAGTGTTCCTCACATGCTTCTTCTTCTTCTGTGTGCACTTGAGAACTATCAGGAAACTCTTCAAATTCCCAGAATTTCCGTAATGTTTCATCTAGGCAAATGTTGCGATGTGGCAGCTGAAAACCTGCGCCCTTGTACTCACGGGTTTGTCTATTTTTCCGCCCACGATCCATCCGAGAGATGAGTTGAGTAAACATGGCAGGTTAGGGCCTAAAGAGATTTTGCCATCTTTTAGTATATTGAAGAACTTTCAAAGGATCCGATAGATCGATGCCCTCAGGAATTGTCCATCCTGATGTGTCCACTGTTCGCTCGGGTTGGCTCAGCGAAATTGACTTGGTGACTGCAAATTGCAGTGACCATTCGTCAGGTCCGAGTCTTGACCTGATGACTGTAATTACGGAAAACTTCATCTTTGCACGAACGTCAGCGATGCCTGAAATCTCATGCTCTTGTCGATTGAACTGAAGCTGAAGTCGTTTAGCCAGTTCCTCGGTCATGAAATGGATCTCAGATCCTGAGTCGAAAAGAGCTCTTGCGTGTTGATATGTGCCGTATTTATCCTTGATGAGGATGACTGCTGTGGATATGAGTGCGCGTCTGGATTGCCTGGCTAGCAATGACAATGCGCGTGTTGGACTTTGTTCGACGGATGATGCTCCGAGAGTCGATGAGCTATTGGTTTGCTGTCCACTTTGAACAAACCGATGCAAACTTGTGTGATGTGACACTTGACATGCACGACATTTGAATTTCGACGTGCATTTTGCTACAATGTGCCCTTTATGTAAACAATTTAGACATAGTTAGACAGGCATAGACATAGATAGTTGCTTAGCAAAGCTGTAACGTTCATCTACAGTAAGCGCTGCAAATGAAGGACATTTACCCAGACTGTGATCCGTTGCCTTACACTTGAGGCAAGTGGTTTGTGCGGTTACGAACGCCTTCTTAATGTTGATCTGATTTTCTTGACGGTTGCTTGCCACCTTATTTTTGGTCGGGGCCGACACATTGCACTCCAAGAACTGGCAGTATCGTCTTAAAGTTTGGAAACAATCGTCCCATGATGGCAGCATCTCGTAGTTCTGAGCTCGATACCAGGCCTGTTTAGCATCTGTGTCAACCTTTAATAAAACAATATGGATTAGGATTGCATAAGTAATGAGCCGCGCAGAGCAGCGTCAGAGTCCAAGATGGCACGTTATGAGTGTGAATCCGACCCTTTCATACTTGGGAGGTTGAACAAACTGGATATGTGTTCGTTGAATATGAGCACCTTTTTATACCCGTTACTCGTAGAGTAAAAAGGGTATACTAAAGTCGTGCAAATGTATGTAACAGGCAGAAGGAATCATTTCCGACCATATAAAGTATATATATTCTTGATCAGCATCAACAGCCGAGACGATATAGACTTGTCCGTCTGTCCGTCCGTCCGTCAGTCTGTATGAACACCTAGATCTCAGAGATGGTAAGAGATAGAGGTTTGAAATGTATGGGACAAATGCTTCTTTTATCTGCACGCAGATCAAGTTTATTCCAAATTTTGGCCACGCCCCCTCCCGCCCCCGCAATTTGGAAAAAACGTTATATCTCCTATAGTTTTAAAGATAGACAATTCGAACCTTCTAGAGTTTGTTAGTAATTAGCAAAATAAATCGATTTTCGAATCGATCGAAAAAATGATAAAAATCGGATGAACGGTTTTCAAGTTATGAGCAAAAAAGTGAACCACGCCACCCCCCGCTACCACCCCACCCACCCTAAAAAAATGTTGCATACTTTTGGGATGGTCAAACTAAGGAACGCAGGAACACTGTTAATCATGTTTTTCATGAGTAACGGGTATATCGAAGTCGGTAAGAGCCGACTTTAACTTACGCTCTCGTTATCATAGCGTTCCTTGAGTTGTTTTAAGGCCTTAGGGTAATTTTCTGCAGATATTTGGAATGACGACACAACGCTGAGAGCAGCATCTGACAGGCAACTTAAGAGCTATGTGAACTTGTCCACTGCGTGAATGCAGTCGTCATCATCCACCCTGTGTTCGAACGCTGTGATAAACCGCTTATATTCGCTATATTTACCATCAAACTTGGGTAGTTTTAATGCTGGTAGGCGCGTATGATGCGAATTTGTGCAAGAAAAATTCAAAACACTTACGTGATGTAGTTTTTCACCTTTGGGTGTTACAATTTTATTGATGCTGGCTGCCTTGGTAGCTATGAACAACTCGTCGAGTGACTTTCTTTCCTTGTTGTCCAAATCCAATAGTTCGATTCTCGCTTGTATGGTAGATGCTTGCCTGAAGTGAGACTCCAACAACTGCGATCTGCACTCCACGTTAGCTGCGTCCATTGTTTGTAAGGAATCCACCTTTGCCTTCATGTTTTTTATGGCTAGAACAATCATTTGCTTTTTCTGCTGAAGTGATGCTAACTGCTCCTCGGGTTTCGTCATTTTGCAGTGAAATTTGATTTAATTCTTTACAGCAGTAAAAATGTGTATACACAGGAATAAAAAAAACGAAAAAGTGAAGCAAACGTCGATATGCAGGCGAGTAGTGGATTGAAAGCTCCGTCGATGAGACTGATTGAAAGCTCGCTGATCGAAGCTCACTCGCTGAAGTGTAATGAAGAGTAGCGGTTTCAGCAAGAATGAAAACCAAAAGGGATAAACAAAACGAAGTTGATGTCGCCTCATTAAACTCCACAGCAACAAGCAAGGTAACTTTGAGGTCGAATGAGAGAAGGGATGTGGATTGCTGTGAATATTCTCTCGTACGCTTACGCTCTTGAATAACTGCTTTCCGATGAATGCTGTAACGGTTGTTACTCAATTGTGTGTGTGCTGACGATTTGCTTGCTGTCGCCAACTGCCAATACATCACATCGCTGCTGAGGATTGATGATGATAATGATCAAACGATAATGATGATTATGAACTAAAGGCTGCGAGAGTCCATATGTAGGAGCAAATAGACGCGAGAACCATATCACGCCACGAACGTTGTGTGTTGACCCCAGTCCTGTCACGGTCGCCAAATGTACGTTCTCTGCCCAATTGCAGAGTGAAACCAAAACGCGTGTGTACTGTTTGCTGGTCTGATTTCAAGTCGTTTTAATGATTTCATATATGTTCGATTAAGGTGCATAAAACAATGTTGCGTTGCCCTCTTGAAGAGAGAGATCTATGATATGTTAGATACATGGTTGTTTTGTGTAGAGAATACAAATGTGAGTAATAATGTACACCCAAACAAATTTGTATCAATATCACTCTTAAGTGCGGAAGTACACAGGGAGAAGGAATCATCTCCGACCCTATAAGTATTTTGATCAGCATCAAAAGTCGAGATAGCCATGTCCGTCTGTCCGTCTGTCCGTCTGTCTGTCCGTCTGTCCGTCTGTCCGTCCGTACGAACAAACAGATCCTCAGAGATGGTAAGAGATAGAGGTTTGACATGTATGGGACAAATGCTTCTTATACTTTTTTTCAATTTTTGCCACGCCCCCTCCCGCCCCCACAATTTTGAAAAACCATATCTCCCCAGTTTTGTAGATAGATGATTGTACCTTCTAGAGATAGTAAGTCATTAAGAATATGTATCGATTTGCCAACCTAGAAATGATAAAGATCGGACAGCGGTTCTCAAGTTATAGCTGGCCACCCCCGCCACCCACCACCCACCCTTTCACAACCAACGCCGCAGAAGTCTTAGGGGGGGGGGGGGGGGGGGGGGATTTGAAACTAAACCTTTTTTTTTATTTCGAAAATTCGAAGAATGTATGAATTGTAAAACGAAGCATGCCGAACGTCGCAGCTGGCGATGCTTGACATGTCCCATTTAGTGATTTTACTTTTAGTTAAAACAAATGTGTACTTAGTTAAAAGTAAAGGCTATGGAGGACCCTTTCCCAGACGACGTTATGAAGATAAATAAATGGATTTTAAATGGCGCATATTTGCAAGGTAAGTATAAGCAGCTGAGTATTCATGTCGTTTTTTGAAAATATATGTAAATAACAAATGTAACTCTTTAGACAGGACACACAACAAGCCAGAATGCTGCTGTGACCTTTTTAGCGCTTTGCAAGACAACGTACAATGAGAGAGGTGCGAGACCAAGAAAGCTGCAGAACATTCGTTTTTCGCGTTTTTACTCAAGGTCTCTGAAGGAGTAAACTACTACAAGTACGGCAGGGTTCCCCCAGAAGAGAGCGCGAAAATGTGACTATGTCCCTCTAACACACAGGGAGTATGTTCGTGCCCCAGGGTCTATGGCTGGGGAACTCTGATGTACGGGTTCGAGCAAGAGGCATACCAATATGGTGACTTCTGGTTTAGCAACATTCGCATGGACACGAGGAGAGACAAATGTTTCCACTTAGAGGGGTGTCCACACTTGACGAATTAAATTTAATAGTGGAAATAAATTACATTTTAATAGAGTTTGAAATAAAAAAATTTGTTATAAAATGTTTTGTTTTAATTTTAACGGAAGAATTTAATGAACTGAATTTATAGTACAAAGATAAGAAAAAATATTAAATTAATAAAAGCTAGTATCAAAATGAAACAAAAAATTTGATAGTTGAATTATTAAATTAATAAGACCTAGTGTCAAATTTATACTTAACGAGAGAGTAAGTTAAAGTCGGCTCTAACCGACTTCGATATACCCGTTACTCATGAAAAAACATGTTTAACAGTGTTCCCGCGTTCCTTAGGGTGACCATCCAAAAAGTATGCAACATTTTTTAGGGTGGTAGCGGGGAGGGCTTGGTTCACTTTTTTGCTTATAACTTGAGAAACGTTCGTCCGATCTTTCGGCAAATCGATTCATTTTGCCAATTACTAACTATCTCTAGAAGGTACGAATCCTCTATCTTTAAAACTGTAGAAGATATAACTTTTTTCCAAATTGCGGGGGCGGGAGGGGGCGTGGCCAAAATTTGAAACATACTTGATCTGCGTGCAGATAAAAGAAGCATTTGCCCCATACATGTCAAACCTCTATCTCTTACCATCTCTGAGATCTAGGTGTTCATACAGACAGACGGACGGACAGACGGACAAGGCTAAATCGACTCGGCGGTTGATGCTGATCAAGAATATATATACTTTATATGGTCGGAAATGATTCCTTCTGCCTGTTACACACATATGCACGACTTTAGAAAACCCTTTTACTCTACGAGTAACGGGTATAAAAACTAATACAAAAAAGTGTCAACCTGTATCAATTTGAAATCCTCGAAATATCATGTTAATACTTTCGAAGATGTCAATTTGATACTGGGAGTATTAGAGAGAATTCGATACTCAATAGTTTCAAATTGATGTCTAAATTGTGTCGATGTGATGACAACTTTTTTTTGAGTGTAGGTGTACAATGGGATACAAAAGGATTCAATGAAAAAAATATTTGATATACAATATATAATAATCATACATAATAAAATAACTTCATATATAACGTAACTTCATAATAACGTAATATTATTTTTCAAAAGGAGGGAGATGTAATATAATGTACTAAACATTCATAGCTAATACACATTGTACACAAAAGGATGTTAAATTTAATTGGACCAAAGAATGCGAACACGCGTTCAATTACCTAAAAACCAAATTATTAAGTCCTCAAATTCTGCAGTACCCCGACTTTGATAAAGAATTCTGTATCACTACAGACGCAAGCAAAAAGGCATGCGGGGCAGTTTTAAGCCAACTGTATGGGGACAAACAGTTACCAATAGCGTATGCGTCAAGGGCATTCACCAGAGGAGAAGCAATAAAGCAACTATTGAGCAAGAATTAACCGCAAGTCACTGGGCCGTACAACATTTTAAACCTTACATTTATGGTACCAAATTCTTAGTGAAAACCGACCATAAACCTCTTACCTACTTATTCTCACTGAATAACCCATCGTCCAAATTAATAAGAATGCGATTACACTTAGAAGAATTCGTTTTTATAACAGAGTATATTAGGGGAAGTGAAAATTATGGAGCAGTTGCATTGTCTCGATTAGTCTTTGCAGACATGAAAGAAGTAGCAACTAATAACGTATTCAGAGTTACAACTAGGTCCCAAACATATAAACATAAGGAAAAAGAGCTTAAGACATTTAAGCAACCTACCCCACAAGAAATCCCTCGGGTATACGAAACAATAAGTTACCATGAAGTCAAAAATCTACCAATATTAAAAATAATCCCTTCTCGTCAACATTCAATTCAGTAAACTGTTCACTAATGGAAAATTCGACCTCGGTCAATTCTTTCTTCGGCTTGAAAAATAGGCCAGTGATCAACGCATTGATACTCTACAAATAGATCCCTCAGAGCTTATATTCAACCATGTAACAATACAAACTACTCAAGAGAGTACAGATAGCAATATTGCCACAAATAGCAAGAGTAAAAAATGCAGCGGAAACTGGGCCATACAACATTTTAAACCTTATATTTATGGTACCAAATTCTTAGTGAAAACCGACCATAAACCTATTACCTACTTATTCTCACTGAATAACCCATCGTCCAAATTAATAAGAATGCGATTACACTTAGAAGAATTCGATTTTATAACGGAGTATATTAGGGGAAGTGAAAATTATGGAGCAGTTGCATTGTCTCGATTAGTCTTTGCAGACATGAAAGAAGTAGCAACTAATAACGTATTCAGAGTTACAACTAGGTCCCAAACATATAAACATAAGGAAAAAGAGCTTAAGACATTTAAGCAACCTACCCCACAAGAAAAGTTTTTGTGCTTTTTACAGCGCGGGCTCAAGGTCAATGGTTGATAACAATTTAATGCGATCAACACAATTCAACAGAGATAGCTCACAACATTACATCGGAATAGCATTTGGTATGTCTGGACAATATTGTTTCGGAAATTCGTCCCCGAATCCTCATCAGCAGACTTCTATGCTTATTCACACTCCAACCATGGTATTCTTTTCTATTTAAATGACGAGTACGCCAAATAAAGACTTGAGAATTTCACATTTGTAAATTCAAGCCCCGACTATTTCTGTTAAGAATTGGTCAGCCTGAAAGTATACCATGTTTTATGAAGGAGTGTCCAATGTTATGTTGTTTAGCTAAAACTGCGTTTTATATCTTTGGCTGCTGCCAGACTCTGAACTTCGTTCAGTGATAGTTCTGGCGCCAATGACGAGAAGTACACAAGGTATTTCGGTTTGTTTGTTTTTAATAGGGAAACCGTTTAGGTTTTTATTACAAACATTAATGGCGTGCCGTCCATTATTTATACATATAAGGGTTTTAGTGACCTGCATTGATTTTAGTCAAAGTTTTTGTGCTTTTTACAGCGCGGGCTCAAGGTCAATGGTTGATAACAATTTAATGCGATCAACACAATTCAACAGAGATAGCTCACAACATTACATCGGAATAGCATTTGGTATGTCTGGACAATATTGTTTCGGAAATTCGTCCCCGAATCCTCATCAGCAGACTTCTATGCTTATTCACACTCCAACCATGGTATTCTTTTCTATTTAAATGACGAGTACGCCAAATAAAGACTTGAGAATTTCACATTTGTAAATTCAAGCCCCGACTATTTCTGTTAAGAATTGGTCAGCCTGAAAGTATACCATGTTTTATGAAGGAGTGTCCAATGTTATGTTGTTTAGCTAAAACTGCGTTTTATATCTTTGGCTGCTGCCAGACTCTGAACTTCGTTCAGTGATAGTTCTGGCGCCAATGACGAGAAGTACACAAGGTATTTCGGTTTGTTTGTTTTTAATAGGGAAACCGTTTAGGTTTTTATTACAAACATTAATGGCGTGCCGTCCATTATTTATACATATAAGGGTTTTAGTGACCTGCATTGATTTTAGTCAAAGTTTTTGTGCTTTTTACAGCGCGGGCTCAAGGTCAATGGTTGATAACAATTTAATGCGATCAACACAATTCAACAGAGATAGCTCACAACATTACATCGGAATAGCATTTGGTATGTCTGGACAATATTGTTTCGGAAATTCGTCCCCGAATCCTCATCAGCAGACTTCTATGCTTATTCACACTCCAACCATGGTATTCTTTTCTATTTAAATGACGAGTCGCCAAATAAAGACTTGAGAATTTCACATTTGTAAATTCAAGCCCCGACTATTTCTGTTAAGAATTGGTCAGCCTGAACAGTAAAACAAAACCACGTAAGTTTGTACTAAAACCCTTATATGTATAAATAATGGACGGCACGCCATTAATGTTTGTAATAAAAACCTAAACGGTTTCCCTATTAAAAACAAACAAACCGAAATACCTTGTGTACTTCTCGTCATTGGCGCCAGAACTATCACTGAACGAAGTTCAGAGTCTGGCAGCAGCCAAAGATATAAACGCAGTTTTAGCTAAACAACATAACATTGGACACTCCTTCATAAAACATGGTATACTTTCAGGCTGACCAATTCTTAACAGAAATAGTCGGGGCTTGAATTTACAAATGTGAAATTCTCAAGTCTTTATTTGGCGACTCGTCATTTAAATAGAAAAGAATACCATGGTTGGAGTGTGAATAAGCATAGAAGTCTGCTGATGAGGATTCGGGGACGAATTTCCGAAACAATATTGTCCAGACATACCAAATGCTATTCCGATGTAATGTTGTGAGCTATCTCTGTTGAATTGTGTTGATCGCATTAAATTGTTATCAACCATTGACCTTGAGCCCGCGCTGTAAAAAGCACAAAAACTTTGACTAAAATCAATGCAGGTCACTAAAACCCTTATATGTATAAATAATGGACGGCACGCCATTAATGTTTGTAATAAAAACCTAAACGGTTTCCCTATTAAAAACAAACAAACCGAAATACCTTGTGTACTTCTCGTCATTGGCGCCAGAACTATCACTGAACGAAGTTCAGAGTCTGGCAGCAGCCAAAGATATAAACGCAGTTTTAGCTAAACAACATAACATTGGACACTCCTTCATAAAACATGGTATACTTTCAGGCTGACCAATTCTTAACAGAAATAGTCGGGGCTTGAATTTACAAATGTGAAATTCTCAAGTCTTTATTTGGCGACTCGTCATTTAAATAGAAAAGAATACCATGGTTGGAGTGTGAATAAGCATAGAAGTCTGCTGATGAGGATTCGGGGACGAATTTCCGAAACAATATTGTCCAGACATACCAAATGCTATTCCGATGTAATGTTGTGAGCTATCTCTGTTGAATTGTGTTGATCGCATTAAATTGTTATCAACCATTGACCTTGAGCCCGCGCTGTAAAAAGCACAAAAACTTTGACTAAAATCAATGCAGGTCACTAAAACCCTTATATGTATAAATAATGGACGGCACGCCATTAATGTTTGTAATAAAAACCTAAACGGTTTCCCTATTAAAAACAAACAAACCGAAATACCTTGTGTACTTCTCGTCATTGGCGCCAGAACTATCACTGAACGAAGTTCAGAGTCTGGCAGCAGCCAAAGATATAAAACGCAGTTTTAGCTAAACAACATAACATTGGACACTCCTTCATAAAACATGGTATACTTTCAGGCTGACCAATTCTTAACAGAAATAGTCGGGGCTTGAATTTACAAATGTGAAATTCTCAAGTCTTTATTTGGCGACTCGTCATTTAAATAGAAAAGAATACCATGGTTGGAGTGTGAATAAGCATAGAAGTCTGCTGATGAGGATTCGGGGACGAATTTCCGAAACAATATTGTCCAGACATACCAAATGCTATTCCGATGTAATGTTGTGAGCTATCTCTGTTGAATTGTGTTGATCGCATTAAATTGTTATCAACCATTGACCTTGAGCCCGCGCTGTAAAAAAGCACAAAAACTTTGACTAAAATCAATGCAGGTCACTAAAACCCTTATAAAATGTTATCGTCGGCGAAAAATTTTACTTAAAAAATAAGTTATTTGGATTTTAATTTTTCGCCATTACTCAAGTGCTATTACGACCATTTAAAACGGACAAATTCCAGAAAGTGAACCAAGGCGACCTTTTAAGCCGAATTTGAGTATTGGTGGACAATGTGGCAGTGGCGATCTGACACCGGGTTTCAATAGATGTCGACGAGATAAGACGAAAATATTATGACCAAGTTTTCCAATATTTGCTTAGTTTTCAAGATATCCGCCCACAAAAGTGCAAAATTTCACTTGGCAACAAAAACAACTTTCTGGCCAACAAAAGGGCACAATAAAAAAAATATATTTAATTAACTTTACAAAAGGAGAGCTTCTGCAGTGGCACCAAGTCGCTCTACCACTTAGGCTACTTTGGGCCCCATTGCGATGCCATATTTATTCCTGTTAACCCTTTTGTACTGAGGGGGGTCCCCGTTACGGAACCATGTGTCGACAGAATAAATTTGAGCAGAGCTGGGATCTCTAGCCCGGATGTCTCCGAGTGGATGAGTACACTCAAAAAAAAGTTGTCATCACATCGACACAATTTAGACATCAATTTGAAACTATTGAGTATCGAATTCTCTCTAATACTCCAGTATCAAATTGACATCTTCGAAAGTATTAACATGATATTTCGAGGATTTCAAATTGATACTAACGTGTATCAGGTTGACACTTTATTGTATTAATTTTTTAAGTATCAATTTGACACTAGGACTTATTAATTAAATAATTCAACTATCAAACTTTTTGTTTCATTTTGATGCTAGCTTTTATTAATGTAATATTTTTTCTTATCTTTTGTACTATAAATTCAGTTCATTAAATTCTGCCATTAAATTAAAACAAAACATTTTATAAAAAATTTTTTTATTTCAAACTCTATCAAAATGTAATTTATTTACACTATTAAATTGAATTCGTCAAGTGTGGACACCCCTCTAAGTGGAAACATTTGTCTCTCCTCGTGTCCATGCGAATGTTGCTTAACCAGATGTCACCATATTGGTATGCCTCTTGCTCGTGTTAGAGGGAGACATAGTCCAGGGACTGTAAATAATGATTATTTCATATTTTTTAAAAATAAAAAATCATCTACTTAGAATCGTCGCACAAATAAAAGAATTATACCAATTTGGTCCTACTTGCGTCTAAAAATGCATATCTGCAATGATTTTTGTCTCATGATTTTTTTGCACTAATTACTCAGTAATAATGATTATTTTTTGAGTGTTACTAAACACTCGGGTTTTAATGATTATCGTCTGAGCGAAAAATTTTACTTAAAAAATAATGATTATTTTGTGATTTATATTTTTTCGCTCAAAAATATCACTCAAGATGCTATTACGACCATTTAAAAAGAAACTGGAACAAAATAACTATATATTCTTAGAAAGTGAACCAAGGCGAACCTTTTAAGCCCCAAATTTGATAAAAAAAAAACTCTTCCTCTAGGAGCGATATTGGTGGACAATGTGGCAGTGGCGATCTGACACCGGGTTTCAATAGATGTCGACGAGATAAGACGAAAATATTATGACCAAGTTCTTCCAATATTTGCTTAGTTTTCAAGATATCCGCCCACAAAAGTGCAAAATTTCACTTGGCAAACAAAAACAACTTTCTGGCCAACCAAAAGGGCACAATAAAAAAATATATTTAATTAACTTTACAAAGGGAGCTTCTGCAGTGGCACCAAGTCGCTCTACCACTTAGGCTACTTTGGGCCCATTGCGATGCCATATTTATTCCCTGTTAACCCTTTTTAGTACTGAGGGGGGTCCTCGTTACGGAACCATTGTGTCGACAGAATAAATTTGAGCAGAGCTGGGATCTCTAGCCCGGATGTCTCCGAGTGGATGAGTACACTCAAAAAAAAGTTGTCATCACATCGACACAATTTAGACATCAATTTGAAACTATTGAGTATCGAATTCTCTTTAATACTCCGAGTATCAAATTGACATCTTCGAAAGTATTAACATGATATTTCGAGGATTTCAAATTGATACTAACGTGTATCAGGTTGACACTTTATTGTATTAATTTTTAAGTATCAATTTGACACTAGACTTATTTATTAAATAATTCAACTATCAAACTTTTTGTTTCCATTTTGATGCTAGCTTTTATTAATGTAATATTTTTTCTTATCTTTGTGAAGTATAAATTCAAGTTCATTATAAACTGCCATTGGGAAAATTAAAAACAAAACATTTTATAAAAATTTTTATTTCAAACTCTATCAAAATGTAATTTATTTACACTATTAAATTGAATTCGTCAATTGTGGACACCCCCTCTAAGTGGAAACATTTGTCTCTCCTCGTGTCCATGCGAATGTTGCTTAACCCAGAAGTCACCATATTGGTATGCCTCTTGCTCGAACCCTACTCGTTTCCCACCCATAGACCCTGGGGCACGAACATACTCCCTTGTGTGTTAGAGGGAGACATAGTCACATTTTCGCGCTCTCTTTTGGGGGGAACCCTGCCGTACTTGTAGCAGTTTACGCCTTCAGAGACCTTGAGTAAAAAACGCGAAAAACGCCTGTTCTGCAGCTTTCTTGGTTTCGCACCTCTCTCATTGTACGTTGTCGTGCAAAGCCGCTAAAAAAGGTCACACTGCATTCTGGCTTGTTGTGTGTCCTGTCTAAGGGACATTTGTTATTTACATATATTTCCTAAAAACGACATGAATACTCAGCTGCTTATACTTACCTTGCAAATATGCGCCATTTGAAATCCATTTATTTATCTTCATCACGTCGTCTGGAAAGGTCTCCATAGCCTTTACTTTTAACTCAGTACACATTTATTTACACAAAAGTAAAATCACTAAATGTGACATGTCAAGCATCGCCAGCTGCGACGTTCGGCATGCTTTGTTTTACAATTCATACATTCTTCGAATTTTCGAAATAAAAAAAAAATTGTTTAGTTTCAAATTAATACTTCTGCGCATCAAATAAATATTCGAAGTTTCAATCTAATACTTTCTAGGTTTGCATTGATACAAAAAAAATGATACTAGTTTCAGTTTCGATTTGAGACAACGTGTATCAAAGTGATATTAATACAAATTTTTTTGGGTGTAGCAGAGGTTGACCAAGTGTACTGAGTCTCCTTCTACTCAAGGCGGGGCAATGGCAACAAAGGTGTTGTACCGATTCCTTGTATTCTTCGTGTCCGCAACTTCTGCAGAAGTCATAAGTAAGTGACGCCTAGGCGTGCTGCGTGTCTGCCAATAAGACAGTGACCCGTGAGGGTCCCCACCAGAAGTAATATGTGGTCCTTTCTGTGACGTAAAAGTGTGTTAGTACGTTTTTGAGCGAATGCTGGTTGCTAGGGCTCAACTCAAGAAGCTTATATTACAAATTTTGAATAGTGAAGGAGCAAAACGTAAGAAAAATTGAATTAAATACCTACTTATAATACACATATCTGCAAATAAATTATTGTTTTACTATTTATTTTAGATTAATCCCTTAATTACTGATAGCAGCGATATTGCGCAGGCATCCACATCATCCCAGATCCAACCATTACAAGTTTAAACAACACATAACCAAGAGGCACTAGAACTTGAGGATGCAAACACCTCCACCCTCCTAAATGAGTATCTAAATTCCATCGAGGTTGAATCAGGTGAAGAAGAAGGGGATGATGACCAAAATGAAAACTTAATGGCGGCTTATCGAGAGATAGACAAGTACAGCCCTAAGCCATTGATACCAACAAAATATTATGGAATATTGGGAGGATAAAAAGTTTTCCTACCCATATTTATACCAGCGACATATGTACAAGCTTCACACAAAAGCTGAAACACTTCGTCTCGCTACGAATCGGTGGAAAAACCTTTCTTCCTGTGCAGTAGCGAGGCTTACGTGGCCAGCATTCGATCAAAAACGTACTAACACACACGTCACAGAAAGGACCACATATTACTTCTGGTGGGGACCCTCACGGGTCACTGTCTTATTGGCAGACACGCAGCACGCCTAGGCGTCACCTACCATGACTTCTGCAGAAGTTGCGGACACGAAGAATAGAAGGATCGGAAGCAACACCTTTTGTGCCATTGCCCTGCCTTGGAGTAGAAGGAGACTCAGTACACTTGGTCAACCTCTGCTACTCATCCACTCGGAGACATCCGGGCTAGAGATCCCAGCTCTGCTCAAATTTATTCTGTCCACACAATGGTTCCGTAAATATGGCATCGCAATGGGCCCAAAGTAGCCTAAGTGGTAGAGCGACTTGGGTGCACTGCAGAAGCTTCCTTTTGTAAAGATTAAATATATTTTTTTTATTGTGCCTTGGTTGGCCAGAAAGTTGTTTTTGTTGCCAAGTGAAATTTTGTACTTTGTGGGGGATATCTTGAAAACTAAGCAAATATTGGAAAATCTTATCATAATATTTTCGTCTTATCTCCTTCAGAGACCTTGAGTAAAAACGCGAAAAACGAATGTTCTGCAGCTTTCTTGGTTTCGCACCTCTCTCATTGTACGTTGTCTTGCAAAGCGCTAAAAAGGTCACAGCAGCATTCTGGCTTGTTGTGTGTCCTGTCTAAAGAGTTACATTGGTTATTTACATATATTTTCAAAAAACGACTTACTCAGCTGCTTATACTTACCTTGCAAATAAGCGCCATTTAAAATCCATTTATTTATCTTCATAACGTCGTCTGGGAAAGGGTCCTCCATAGCCTTTACTTTTAACTAAGTGTTGATTCGACTTCGGGTGAACTTTGCGCATAAAACGCCGCCAGCTGCCAAACACACATCCAAACAAATACACGCTCAACTGAATGATTATAATGCGTATTTATTAATTGGTAAAGGCGGGAAAGTGGGGAAAGTGATGTTTTATCTCCTATAAAACAATATTTATACATTTTAAGGTTCACAAATTAATATTTTCTTTTCACTTACGCTTCGTCGCGTTCTGCCCTCTTCTCTGTTCAAACGTCGAATAATCAACCAATCGACTTAGGGCTGTTATCGATACATTAAACAATAGGGTTGCCACTAGGCATCAAAGTCGTTAACAAAAGCAAAATTTCAAATTCAAACTTAAATTCTTAAATTACTTGATTTTTTCACAACATCCACGCCACCGTGAATCTAGCAGGGCGTTGATTCACCTAATTCGAGCTTGGCCAAAACGCACGCTGGGCGATGAAACACTCCGACATCAGTCTTCACTGTCGCTGTGCGTACTTGTCCATCCTTGCCGGCAATAACATCAGTTACCATGCCCTTCTTCCAGGTTGATCGATGAGCACTCCCGTCGCATATAAGAACCAAATCTCCTACAGCTAGCGGCTTCACATCTTGGTACCATTTCGTGCGACGACAAAGTTCTGGCAGATACTCGTTCAACCATTTTTTCCAGAAACAATGTGCAAGCTGTTGCACTGTCCGCCAGGACTTTCTCGTTGGCTGATAAACTTCTTCCTCTGGATGTGGTGTCTGGCTAGAATTAGAAGTGCCCAAAAGAAAATGGTTAGGTGTTAACGGTTCATCTGTGGGCGAATCTAGAGCTATGTGTGTAAGCGGCCTTGCATTCACTATGTTCTCCGCATCACACATCAAACCATACAGCACATCCTCTTTTAAAGTACGACTCAACATAGCATGTCCCATAGCTCTTTTCACGCTGCGCACGAGTCGTTCCCAGCAGCCACCGGCATGCGGATTCATAGGGCAATTAAAGAGCCACTCAATTTCCTCGTTCGCTAATTCTGCAGCAATTTTATTTTGGTCCATTTCAATTAACTGACGTTTCAGCTCTCTGTTCGCACCTACAAAGTTAGTGCCATTATCCGACCGAAATCTTTTAGGCTTTCCACGACGTGCCATGAAGTTACGAATAACTCTAATGCAGGTGTCAGCACTCAGATCCTTTGCGATTTCAAGATGAATCGCTCTAATGGTTAGGCAGGTAAAAATACATATCCATCGTTTCTCTGTCGATCTTCCTCTTGTAACATATAGTCAATGCCAACGTAAGTAAACGGTCGTACGTACGGAGTAAGCCTGTCAGCAGGCAACTGTCCCATTATTGGTGCACATGGTCGTGCTCTATTAGCCACACATACTTGACAGTGTCTAGATACTCGGCGCACTTGTTCACGGCAATGCGGTATCCAATATCGTCGGCGAATTTCTGCAATAACCGTGCCCTCATTCTGATGTTTCCAGTCCTTGTGGTATTTCTCCACTATTAGATTCGTCACATAATGTCGTTGCGGCATAATTATTGGCCTCTTTGTATCTTCATGTACTGCGTCTGCGTTATTTATTCTTCCGTTCATTCGCAGAAGACCGTTTGCGTCGAGGAACGGACACAGTTTCCATATTTTGATGGTTTTCCTCCGACATTTGCACGTTCCGACACACAATCAATTGTGCATATTCAATTTCGTTTGCCTGTAAGTAGCTAGTCTGCTTATTCGGCCGATTGCTTACCCTCAAAATCCAGGCCATAACTCGGGTCAATTTTCTGAAGGATGAAAACCTTAACATCAGTTTTTCAACATCTTGTTGAACAACAAATACAAATTTTGTTCGCAATTCTAATTCAGTGCCTTCATGGGTCAAATTATTGTTCGGCCAGTCGCTCTCGTCGTTTAAAAGAATATTGGCACCTTGTAGCCAGATAGACTGCTTGCGTTTCTGATTAATTTTCGTTCCAAAATCGGCTGGGTTTTCCTTTCCAGGAATCCATCTCCACTCCTCCATGCTACTTGACTCTAAAATTTCATTCACACGGTGTGCCACGTAAGGCTTGTATCTTCTGTGATCGGATTTGATCCATGCCAATACTGTACTCGAGTCAGACCACATTTGCACTCGTTGCGGGCGGACATCGTGTCCTTCCAGTATGTGTTTGCGCAATCTGGTCGCCATAACTGCCGCTTGCAGCTCCAACCTTGGTAAAGTTGACTGATTCATAGGAGCACACTTTGTTTTTCCCATAATAAATGCCGTTTTCCACTGTCCTTCTGACCGTATGCGCCAGTACGCTACTGCTGCGTAGGCTGCTTCGCTTGCGTCCGCAAAAACGTGTAGCTCAACTTTGTCAACAAACAGGCTGTCTCCATAACATCGAGGGATCCGAACAGTTGATATGTCTTCCAATTTCTGTAACCAAAGTTTCCATACGCCATAATCTTCATTATCAATGCATTCATCCCATCCAGTTTTCTTGCGCCATATTGATTGAAGGAGTAGCTTGGCCATGATCGAGTGTTCTGCCAACATTCCAAATGGGTCAAATATGGACATAACAATTTCCAGGACTTCTCTCTTCGTTGGAGTCCTATTGGGGGTAAATAAGGATTTATCGATTTTAGCAAATGACAAAGTGAACCCAAACTCGTCAGTTAGCGTATGCCAGTGCATACCTAACACCTTTTGAAAATGCTTCGTGGCGTCTTTGTCTAAATTTACGATGTCAGCAGACTCTTTCTCGGCAAATGTTTCATTACAAATCTTAGAGTTGGATACGAATTGTCTAAGCTCGAATCCGCCCTCCTTGTGAATTCTGATTACCGAAGATATACAAGAACACATATCCAGAAGCAGCCGATGCGATCACAAGGAACCACAATGTGGATGACCACGTGCACCGCTTGGCACCGCTCCTTTACCGAAGAAGAAGCAGTGAGAGTTTCCGAACTGGAATGTATGTATCCTTTTCTTTCATATTCAGACAGAATTCGACAGTATTCCTTATGATATTCTGGTTCGCGCTGAAATTTACGTTCTAGGGAAAGTTGCCTTCTAATTGCCGGCTCTGTGAAATTAGACCGCGTGAATTAAGACCGCCGTGCATTTTGTATGGCGGTCTAATTTCATTCTGCAAAATGAATTTAGACCGGCATTTTAAAATGAAATTCGACCGCGCGGCCTTATTTCATTTTTCAAAATGAATTTAGGCCGCGATCTCAAAATGAAATTAGACCGCGCGGCCTTATTTCATTCTGCAAAAAATTTAGACCGCCATCACAAAATGAAATTAAACCGCGCGGCCTTATTTAATTTATCAAAATAATGTAGTCCGCGATCACAAAATGAAATTAGACCGCGTGGTCTTGTTCTTACAGTAAGTATTTAATTTAAAAAATTGAGTGCCGCAGGCGAAAATTTGATACAAAAAAATCGCGCGATTTTTTTGTATAAAATGTTCATAATTTTTTAATATTATAGATAGTTTGTTTTATTAAAAAACCAAAATTACATTTCTTTTGTAATGGCGGTCTAAATTCATTTTGCAGAATGAAATAAGGCCGCGCGGCCTAATTTCATTTTGTGATGGCGGTCTAAATTCATTTTGCAGAATGAAATTAGACAGCGCGGCCTAATTTCATTTTGTGATGGCGGTCTAAATTCATTTTGCAGAATGAAATTAGACCGCGCGGCCTTATTTCATTTTATGATGGCGGTCTAAATACATTTTGAAAAATGAAATTAGACCGCCGACGGCGGTCTTAATTCACGCGGTCTAATTTCCATCACCCCTAATTGCCATTTCCTTGCTATCTGGTAGGGCGATGTCGTCTCATCTCCATAGCAATCCAGTTTCATACCGTTTTCCAACTCGGTTTGTTGTCTCTTGTAGCATCTTGTTCGAACGCTCTTCTTCATTTCCCTTGTGATCCACTTTAGTTATTTGTGCGCCCATTTCAGAATCAACAATATAATCTTTAATTAGCTTATCAATGATTAAATCCTTCTCAGGGCCAATTAAGAAAACTCCCTTAAATTAATGCGAATCTCCGGCATTACATTTGCCATAGCAAACCCAACCAAGCTTGGTGGCAGCTACAATCGGACCATCATTTACAACCGAACGTGCTGATTCTGGCACTCCTAAGTGCGCTTTGTCCAAACCAATCAGGATCTCGGGAACCACGTTGACATAGCTGTGTACTGGTATCGTTTCCAAGTGCCTACATCTTGAGCGCAATTCCGATGCATTAACAGATTGCATCGGCAACTGAAGCTTCTTTATTGTGCGAACCACTTTCAAAGTACAGGGTTGTCCATATTCGACGGACCCATCTGGCAACGCCATAACTTTTGACAGAGATGTCAGATCGCTTAATGACATACCGCGTTTAAAGCGTCAGTCCAAGCAGATTTTTACCATGGAACAATACACGCCACGCGAGCGCTCTGAAATAGTTGAAATTTACATTCAACAGAACAAGTCAATTGTGAAAACTCAACGTGCTTTTAAAAAATTAAATAATGTGACCGAAATGTGTGAAATGGGACCGTAAATAAGCAAAATTGCCGTATTTACGCCACTGAAAATCCTCAGGAGATTCAAGAAGTGCCTCTTCATGACGAAAAAGTCACAGTTTGGTGCGGCGTTAGTGCGAAAACGGTCATTGGGCCGTTTTTCTTCCAAAATGAAAATGGCCATGCTGTTACCATCAACCAGGAGCGTTATCGCGACATGATGACCAATTTTGTGATGCCAATTATTCGTCGAAAGCGTATGAGGCAGTTCTGGTTTCAACAAGACGGCGCTCCACCGCACACAAGTCGCATAACAATCGATTTTCTGAAGAAATTGTTTCCGGGCCGTTTGATGTCGAAAAGTGGTGATTTGGACTGGCCACCGCGTTCGCCCGATTTGACGCCGCCTGACTTCTTCTTGTGGGGATATTTGAAGTCAAAGGTTTACGTTAACAAGCCAAGGACCGTAGAAGAGCTCAAGGACAACATTCGTGAAGAAATAGCCGCTATTCCGGCCGAAATGTTGGCGAAATCGATGGAAAATGCTGCAAAAAGGGCACAATACGCCATCAACGCTAGAGGCGGCCATTTGAGAGATATCATATTCAAAAATTGATGTAAACAAATCTACTTGGAACAAATTAAATGATTAAGATTGCCAACCGCCAAATTTTTTATTTTTTTTCTTTGATTTTTTAAAAAAAACATGGGTCCGTCGAATATGGGCAATAGGGTGTCCCAAAAAAAATTTTTTTTTATAGTTTCACGGGTGCACCGGCATTTTCTGAAAGCTTATGGAGTAAGGTATTTTTGAGATTTTTTTCACATTTTTCGAAAGACGTTTAGAGGTCGCACAAATCGAGTTTCCCCCCAAAAATGGGGTTTTCTGTATTTATTTCGATTTTTACTTATAACATGGTAAATAACCACTATTTTCTTAGTTTTAAAATCAACATTTTAAAGAAAAATGTCAAAATTTTACTTTATGAGCATAAACCATGAATTTTGGCTTTGCATTTGCTTGTTTAGGTACCATATATTACATTTTTTCGTAAATTTTCATAAATTTTGAAAAAATGCATTATAACTTTTAAAATTTCTATGAAAATTGAAAAAATAATGATGCAGTTTAAAAGATGGTTAAATTTTTAAAAATTTAAAAAGAAATACATATTTGCTCTTACCGTTCCAGAGTTAACTCTTAAAAATATGTACCCATTTCTATGAAATTAATAATATTAAAAGATTTTACTTAGTTTTGCATCCAGATTTGCCCATTGCACTATGGGCGATTGTAAATTTTGTGGCATAAACTCTCTCTAAAAAATAAAAGACCCTTGAAATTTTGTGTAAATGTGTCTTATATTAAACTAGAATTTCGAAAAAATGTCGTCAGTGGGCCACGCCCTAACCCGCCCTTACAACTACCTGAAATGGTATGGACAACGCGTCACATTTTTATAAAAATCGAACTTTTTGATGTGCAATTTGGCACATTTGACAATTCGGAACATTGGTACTTATGTGTACCCACGCCCCATGCCACTTGCCCCTTTCCAACCGCAGAATTAGTCTGTAAGGCAGTTCGGAGGCCAATTTTCTTTTCAATCGCCAGCCCTCCCTCTCAGTATAGGTTAGTTTTGTCGTCCCATTATTGGAGGGTGATGATCTTGCTGTATTTTCATGATCAATTTCCACTTCAAAATTTTTTAAAAGCCATTCTGAGTGCATGGTTTTATATGTTGACAGATATCTTTTAATTTGGCTTTAACTTGATCTATATTTTTGTATACTTAAATCGATTTTGTTGATCTCTTCTTTAATGTATTCAGTTATGTCATCTGCATTTCGATTGTTGCTGTTCCAAATACACTGGTTTACAGCCAATAAGACCCATTTCTACTGATGTTTTTTTCAGAGTAGTTTGGAATGGTGATCTCAAAAATCGATTTCAAAAATTTTTCCATGGCTCCGTTTTAAATTTTTTTTATTTTTTGGTTGTGTATTCAAACTACTAACCCGATTTAAAAAAATGTTCTACCCGATTATTGGCAGCTTGATTATCTGATTCATGTCTTGCCTGACTCTATTTGACAATTATGGTAAGATTATGGTTTAAAATGTAAAGAGCACCCTACAAGAAAAATAAAAAAATTCATGTTTCAAAAACGGAGCCATGAAAAATTTTTGAAATCCATTTTGAGATCAGCATTCCAAACTAGAATAAAAAAATATTTCAGTTGAAATGGGTCATTTATTTTTTTATTTTTTTAACTAGTGATATCAATCAGAGTTTCTTTTGAAAACTCATATGTCATCAAAAAATGCATATTATTCGATAAAAGGAGCAAAAATGGGCAAAAAGATTAATAACACTTTATACCAGGGGCTTTAATGTCTTGCCATTTTTAGTTGCATGACCTACATGCGCCGCAATAGTATTACTCCACAGAACACAATTACATTTATTTTCTGCAAAAAATACAATAAACAATACAACAGACAACAGCAATAAAACACAAAATTCGTTTCTTATCTGGCAGATATCAATTTTACATACCGTGAGCTTAGTTTTCCTTATTAACTTGAATTATTTGTTGAAGCTTTGCCTATTTACTTTGCAAAATACAATGAACTTTTCGTCAATTTTCACAAGCACGTGCTTTGATAAATCAGCTGACTTCGGAGAGCTGCCACAAGAGATGAGGTGCCACCCCGCCGAAATAAAAATATTTTTAATCTAATTATAGTATTCACTTTCAATAATTAGAGTCACTTTTTTGAAATTAATACCATCGATTTTTTGACTTTATGCCAGAAAAATCGTCATTTCGCTAATGTGCATTGGGCAACCTGTATGAATTATTGTTCCATTTGGCCGCCTGATATGCCAATATCAGCGACATTGTCTCAGATACTCTTCTGTTTCCGAACCATTGTAGAGTAAGGTTCTCTTTGGGCCCTCTTAAGCCCAACTCCACCGCAAGTTTTTCATTCATCAGAAACTGCGCATCCGTCATCTATAGACATAGCCAGGAAACGGTTTCCCATTTGCATGTAAATTCACCGGCAAGATTTTGAACAATACTGCAGGAAGCCAGTTACTTGCGAAGCTGTTCCTGTAAATCCTGATTGCTGTCAACTGTAGGTACCACGGATTCCAGATTTTTCGGCTTTATTGCCTCGACTTCGTCCCCTTTTTCGTTACCCCTTGCAAGCCCGACGAAAGCGTGCCCACTCCATCAGTGTCGGATTTTCCTAAA
>JAEIFU010002945.1:0-35384 GCA_018904235.1 Lordiphosa stackelbergi
TTTTTGCTCATAACTGAACCGTTGATCCGATTTTTATCATTTTTTCGGCAAATCGATTTTGTTTTGCTAATTACTAACTATCTCTCGAAAGTACGAATCGTCTATCTTCAAAACTGTAGGAGATATAACGTTTTTTCCAAATTTCGGGGGCGGGAGGGGGCGTGGCCAAAATTTGAAACAAACTTGATCAGCGTACAGATAAAAGAAGCATTTGTCCCATACATGTCAAACCTCTATCTTTTACCATCTCTGAGATCGACGCGTTCATACAGACAGACGGACGGACAGACGGACATGGCTAAATCGACTCGGCTGTTGATGCTGATCAAGAATATATATACTTTATAGGGTCGGAATGTTTCCTTCTCCCTGTTACATACATTTGCACAACTTCATGATCCCCTTTTACCCATTTTCAATGGGTACAGGGTATAAAAACTGCGCTGGCAGCACATTGCGTAGAAAGCGGCCACTCGCCAAATTTTGAGGCAGCGACAATACTACAACAAGAGCAGCATTACAACAAACGCTTCACATTAGAAATGTTACATATCTCAAACGTTTCAACTGACAGGAGACTCAATTTTAAGACTGATACTGAGAACTGCGCGCATTTATACAGACACTTACTCACTGACAATTAGTTGAAGACTCACGTCACACGGTGCAGACGTGTAAAAATTGTATGTGAACTGTTTTTGTGAATTTTGTTAAAGGATTGAATGTTTAATATTGTTGTATAAAAATTTTTTTGTAGTTTTGCCCTGAAGACGGATGCCGGAGAGCAACCGAAATATATCGGAGAAAAAGAAACATAAATCGGTTTTTTCTATCAACCTGACCTCGAGCCGGAGACAATACATCTCCATTTTTCAGCAGACGCAAGCTTTCTTCAATATTTCTTAAAAATTAGCATCTTTGATTTTTCGCAGTTAACTTCGAGGCCCCTCCTTGCAGTACTTATCCAAAGCGTTGATGTATCATATCTTTGGGAGTTTCGTCGAAAACCACTATATCATCTGCCTATAACAAGGTTTTTATTTCCAGGCCGTTTATTTCGAGTTCTTTCGGAAGGTATTCCACTATATCGTTTAGAATAATTGAAAACAGAACAGGGCTCAACAAGAATCCTTGCTTGACTTTGCAGATACTTTGCAAAGTTTGTATAAATTTGGAGGATATACCGATATTGCTCAGCTTATACATTCGAGTTCTTCTATCAAGCGAATCAAATATTGCCTTAAAATCCACGAAGAAGGCTTAGAGTTTTTTGCCATTGTCTAAATAGGTTCGAGCATTGGTGGTCAGACAGAACATATTATCTACTGTGGAGTATCCTTTTTGAAACCCCGACTGAAACTCTGTTAGAACATCGACAGTGTTAAGCCATTTACTTAGACGATCAAGGAGAACTGCAGTGAAAACTTTAGCTAACGCGTTCTGAAAAGTAATTCGTTCCAACCGTTTGATCTACACCTCCTAGTTACCGGTCAGTTTACCCGTTTTCTTCATTCATTTAAACTTAAATGAAAATTTGGCGAATATCGCAGTTTTTGGTTTACGTTTCTTATAAATACGTCAATTTTTTTCGACAAAAAAGTCTCTAACTTACTTCTGATTAGGTTCGCAAAGAACAATGTTCACTGAGAACAATGTAAAAAAATATTTTACCATTTACAAGATTCTGAAACCCATATTGGATCCACTTGCATGAGAAATTTTTAGCGCTTTTGTTATCGGCAAAAAAAACTACTTCTTTAACTTAGCTCTGAGGGGAAACCTTTCCGGATAAGCGTTGCTTCAAAGTTTCATCACAATCATTTCACGCCAATTTCTTTAACTTAGAACCGATCCACAAAGTTTCATTACAATGGGATAAACCGTATAGTTTTGCAAATTTGGAGCCATTTGAAACATTTTTCGACCATATTTTTTAACCCGGAAACCATGGCGGGCAAGCGATTAACAATTCTCCAAAGTTTCATCACAATCGGATGAACGGTTTAGGCAGTCATAAGGGACAGACAGACAGACACACAGACAAGCAATCGTATAAGCAATAACTACACCATTTCTACTATTTTGCACTGTTCACTTCTAGATGAAAGTCAGTATTTACCTTTTAAGTAAGGCGTCACACGAACTGAACTAAAGTGCTGCTCATCACGGTTGCGGCCGTTGCGGCGCATAGTCTATTTATATGGAGCTGTTTATAAATACAAATTTGTACATCTGAAAACTACTTTGCCGTTCGGATTCGGCGTTAAACTGTAGGTCCCTCTCTCTTGTGCGAGATTGAGATTGAGGGAAGTTTGGCTTGGCCCCGTTTGGAGGAGCTGTATAGAAAATTTTACATTACATTACATTTACCATATAAGTCTAGAAGGCTAGGCGTTCACTTTTCTGATCAGCTATATATAGCCCTAACCTATAGAATCAGTGATGATTTCTTATAGTTGTTACATACATTTGCCCAAACTTAATATACTTTTTGTAACTTCGGAAAATAGTAGGAAAAGACATCCCTTTTTGTGTGTGAGAAATTAAAAGGATTATTTTACTATACTATATATTTTACTATAGTTCTTAACGCTATGGAACCCACCAGACCTCCTTCTCTTTTTCCATTCCTCCTTAGGCATCGCAATGGGCCATAAAGTCTTAAGGCTGAGCAGCTCTTCTTGAGATGGACTGTCGATCTTAGGGACGTATGTAGCATTCGTTTCAATACCGAGACTTATATATACCGATATAGCCATGTCCGTCTGTCCGTCCGTCCGTATAAACCAACAGATCTCAGAGATGGTAAGAGATAGAGATTTGACATGTAAGCGACAAACACTTCTTATACTTAAAGGTAGATGAAGTTTATTTTCAATTTTTGCCACGCCCCCTCTCGCCCCCGCAATTTTGAAAAAACCTCATATCTTTCACAGTTTTGTAGATAGAGGGTTTGTTCCTTGTAGAAATAGTTAGTAATTAGCATTAAGTATCGATTTGCTGAAGAAATGTTAGAGATCGGATCAGCGGGTTTCAAGTTATGAGCAAAAAAGACCAAAACCCCTCTCCTTCTCCACGTTAACCAACACCGCATTTCATTCAATAAAAGAGATGTAGGAATGAGCGCAGCATCAGCGCTGCATTCAGCTCCTACTCCAGGTATAGAGTGTGTAATAGTCGGGCTTGACCGACTTTCTCACTTGTATTTTTAGAAGCTTTTGTAAGTAGTTTTATCATTTTTAACTTACTTACTTACAAAATCCATCATTAGAAATAGCGTTTCGAACCAAAACCTTGGCCAAACCTCCGTTTTGAACTTTCTACAGAATTTCAGGCGGTTAAACAAAATTTTTGTAGTTTTGGTGTATCAAAATGTGTTAAGTAAACAACAAAATACAAACACACACACGACTATTGGTTAATACTGAATGAAAGCAGGGGGGGGAGGTGGTAGAGCTAGGGCTGCTGGCTGTGTCGATCCCCAGGCAATTGCAAGTGTCTCACTCACTCTCTCTCTCTCCATCACACTCTTGCTCATTTGCCAGCATTTGGTGTGTGAATGAATGAATGCAGGCGCGAGTAGCGTAAAAAAAGTGAACGAACGTTGTGAATCAAGTGAATGAAATTTTTTAGCGCATTTTTTTTTTTGTTCGTTAAATGACATTTTCAAGTGTCCGGACCGTCGTGTGTGTGTGTGTGTGTGAGTGTGGAATGCAAGTGTGTAAACAATTTTTGAATAATAAAGAGAAAAATTAATGGCGCTGATTTTGATAAGCTTGCCTAATCTCCTGGGGCTGGCTTGGGCAACATTTTATGATTTATGTTTTTTTGTTTTAAGGGATTGCCCAATATTTGTATGTGACACAAAGTGGAAAATTTCATTTGTTTTTGGCTTGCTATAGATTAGTTATCAATGAAATTTATAGTACACACACACACACATACACACAAGCGTGAGTAAAACCGTTCTCATGGGGTTTCATTCATTGCACCACCCCCTGCCCCCTTGATTTGAAATGAGTTATTTACTTCAATTTGTGGCCCTATTTGGTTTGTTTGTTTATTGGTTGGTTGGGAAGTAGATTTGTATGTAAACCCCGCAAACATTTCGTTGTGTTTTTCATTTCTATCGCCAAGAAGAGAGTATGACTATAGTTTGTATCTTTTTCTCGATAGTTTGAATTTTATAAGCCTAAACTAATCATAGTTAATTATACGCACTTTGCAAATATAATCCCTGGTTTAGCAAAATATCAGTATTAAACAGGGCTGCAAATCGGTTCGGAGTTGAACCGCTCCGGATTTTTGAGAAGCTCGAACCGAACCTGAACCGGAGCAGAAAAATTTTTCTGTTCGAACCCGAACCGAAGAAAAAACGAGAAAGGCAAAGCTAACTTCGTCTGTACCGAAGTTTTGATACACTTGAAATAGCTTGTCTCAACGGTTAGCGACTTCGACCAAACTTCGCAGATCGCTTAAAAAACATTACATATTACCCAGACCGTGTTTAAGAGCAGTAATATTGAGAACAAACCAGTTTTTCTTACTAAAATCCATTTTCCGAACGAACATTTGTATGAAAGCTACAAGATGCAGTCATCCGATCCGGTCGGTTCCGACATATTAGCAGCGTGCAGTAAAAAGAAGACTCTGTGCAAAGTTTCAGCTCGATAGCTCCAAAACTGAGGGACTAGTTCGCGTAGAAACAGACAGACGGACAGACGAACGGACAAAGCTTAATCGACTCAGCTCGTCATGCTGATCAAGAATATATATACTTTATGTGGTCGGAGATGATTCCTTCTATGCGTTGCACACTTCTGGGCAAAATTATAATACACTTTTCAAGTGTATAACGAGAGCGTAAGTTAAAGTCGGCTCTAACCGACTTCGATATACCCGTTACTCATGAAAAAACATGTTTAACAGTGTTCCCGCGTTCCTTAGTGTGACCATCCAAAAAGTATGCAACATTTTTTGTAGGGTGGTAGCGGGCAGGGCTTGGTTCACTTTTTTGCTTATAACTTGAGAACCGTTCATCCGATCATTATCAATTTTTCGGCAAATCTATTCATTTTGCTAATTACTAACTATCTCTTGAAGGTACGAATCCTCTATCTTTAAAACTGTAGGAGATATAACTTTTTTCCAAATTGCGGGGGCGGGAGGGGGCGTGGCCAAAATTTGAAACAAACTTGATCTGCGTGCAGATAAAAGAAGCATTTCTCCCATACATGTCAAACCTCTATCTCTTACCATCTCTGAGATCTAGGTGTTCATACAGACAGACGGACAGACGGACGGACAAGGCTAAATCGACTCGGCTCTTGATGCTGATCAAGAATATATATACTTTATATAGTCGGAAATGATTCCTTCTGCCTGTTACATACATTTGCACGACTTTAGTATACCCTTTTTACTCTACGAGTAACGGGTATAAAAATCAAAGAGGGTTCGGTTCAAAAATATGTTTCTACTATATTTGTTCTAGTATCTATAAATTTGCAACACACCTCAATGCACTTATACAGGTCTTTTTAAGTTTAAATATTCGTACATATTTAGAAAGTGCTTAAAACCGTTCTTACATCTCTAAATCCAAGAAACCAAATATTTTTGACTTAGAACAAAAAATAGCTTGCAAATAAACGTATTGCTGAATTGTATAATCGACAAAAGGAACTAATTAATAAAAGCATCAATGATTCTGTACCATGTCCATCTTTTGATAAAACTGAATTTTTCTCAGAGAAGCAAGAAATTAATGAAAATGTAATAAAAATCTCAAACGGGTGAAGGACTTCATTGCTTTTTTTCTCGAAATTTAAAGATTGTTTTAAATTTATTATGTTTTAAAGCTTTCGATAAATGATCATTGTAAAGATCTTAAAAATATCACATTTCTTGTATTTGCCCTTTTTGAGGCACAAGTATCCAGCCAAAGAGCCAGTATTAATAAAAGTGAAATAAAATTCTCTAGTATTATATGGAAAATATTAAGACTCTATTAGGGCGCGCGCACACTTGCAACTGAAAGATAAACTGATGGCTGACCATGATATTTAAGTAGGGCAGCAAGCCGAAATGAACAAACATGTTTGATGTTTCCGCCACATGAGTGCGCGCGCCCTTAATGATTAAAGTTTTGCATTATTGTCCCTATTTAATGTTGTCCGAATTAGCGATAAAACAAAATTATTCTTTAACCCCGGTTCGAACCGGAACCTTGGGTCAGCGACCATCTGAACCAGCATCGTGAACCCGAACCCACAATTTTTTTTACGGGGTTCGAACCACGGAGTAAACCACTTCCGATTTTTAGAAGGTTTGCAGCCCAAAAAAAAAACAGAGGAATGCTAACTTCGACTCCACCGAAGTTAAAATACCCTTGCAGTTAGGTGATCGCTGGAAGTTTATTTCTGTTTTTAATTTCGGGAATACATCGACGTATAGCGCGGTGTTCAGCATCTAGTCGGCGCTCCAAATTCCTATATTGCGAATTCTTGCAAATTCAGTCTTCGATCAGCATGCTCCGAGGTATTTCTTTCTTTTTCCCCATCTCTGATGATTTCGGGAATACTTTGACATATAGCGTGGTGTTCACCATCTCGTAGGCGCTCCCCATCTCTGTAGTCCGCATTTGATCTCCTATCAGCATGATCCACGGTATTCCGATCCTGGATTCTTCGACGTCTAGAACGCGCTAATGCATCTTCCCTGCGTTCTTGTTGTCGAAATTCATTAGACTTGCGAGCAGAAGTTAGTCGTTGGGAATTGCGTTCGCGTACACCAGTAGAGTTTTCTACGTAGTAAGTCCGACCACGATTTCTAGCTTCCCGACGTCTTTGTTCTTGAGATTTCCTGGTTGCACGTGGCATTATAAAAAATTTTTGTAAAAATGCTTTTATCCAACAAATACAAATAAACAAAAATAAACAAATAATGACAAAACTCTAAAAGCACTAAAACTAGAAAATATTTTTTTAGACCTATCTTTTCTATAGCATTTAAACGGTATTGTTGTCGTATTTCTACCAAACTAGGTGAAATTATGAAACTGCATAGAAAACTTAAAATTACAAGGTTTAATAATGATGTTTGCATTAAAATTAAAGATTTTCTCACTAAAACTAGTTTTTGAATCGATCGTCTTTACGGCAGCCATCCGCTATAGTCACGGATCCGGCCGGTTCCAAGAAATGTGCATCGAAACAGACGGACCATAAAAGACGGACATGGCTTGATCAACTCAGCTCATCATGCTGATCAAGAATATATATACTTTTTGTGGTCGGAGATGCTTCCTTCTATGCGTTACAAACATTTGAACAATTTTAATATACCCTCTGCAAGGGTATAAATATATACATTTGTAAACGGGGTTTTTTCGGTATTCGGTTTTTAAAACCTTGGAAAGGGTATGTCTCTAATGCATAGAATGAGGCATCTCCGACCACAGCTATCTTAACCTCACTTTGCTCAATGTCTTTTGGTACAAATACGCAGTAAATTGTCGGTAGTGAGAAAAACTTTTTGGTTTTCAATGGTAGGCATTTATCATGCGCCAGGGATGTATAAACTTTGGTCGAGCCGAAGTAAGCTATCCCCTATTTTTATACCCTTGCAAAGGGTACTATAATTTTGCCCAGAAGTTTGCAAGGCATAGAAATATTCATTTCCGACCCTATAAACTATATATATTCTTGATTAGGGCGACGAGCTGAGTCGATTGAGCTTTGTCCGTCCGTTTGTCTGTCCGTCAGTCTGTTTCTACGCAAACTAGTCTCTCAGGTTTAAAGCTATCGAGCTGAGAGTCTTCTTTTTACTGCACGCTGCTAATATGTCGGAACCGACAGGATCGGTTGACTATATCTTATAGCTGCCGTAGGAACTTTCGGTTGAAAAATTGGTTTTTTTTAGAAAAATTGTTATTTTAATGCTGGCGTTCTGAAACTCTAATATATTAAAACATTTGCAAGGATATAAAAACTTCGACACAGACGAAGTTAGCTTGGCCTTCTCGGTTATTTATTTATTTACACTCTTGGTTTTATATTTACAATGTGTCTAACGGGTTGTCTTTACACGAGTTTTAACTTTCTGTCTGTCTATTACTATCTAGTCGCGTCGTCCTTTTTTATATACAGTGCGTGCCAACGGTGTGACCGTTCGATGTCTTAAAATACCTTAATACCAAATTGTCGATTTATCTTCTTTTAAAGCCATTTGGATATGATACTGTCACTTCCTTTCCTAAAACCATCCTGAAACACTCTCCCAGCCCATAGAAATAAGAAACACAACAAAATGTTTGCAGGGTCTTTTACATACATTCATATTTACAATGTACATGTGTGTGTGAGTGTGTGCATGTCTACGCATTGTTTTTGTTGCTTATCAGCTTCCCTCCTGCTTCTACGGAAACACACAAACCGCTAAAAGCTAACACGCTTATTGGCTTAAGCCTTAGCTGATTGTGCGTGTGCATGTGCATGTATGTATAAGTACACACATTGATTGGGGATTTGGTTTTTGTACGACTTTTGTGAATGAAAACGAAAACAAAATGTACATTTTGATAATGATTTGTTAATGAAAGCTGCATTTTTATACATACATACAATTCATATTATTCTTTCCAAAATGAGAAGAGATTTAATTAAGAATTGTAATGAGGTTTTTTGTACATGCAGGGTTTGTCCGGAAAGTAATAGGAGTGATTTTCTTCCGCCGCGACTGTACTTTGGAGCGTGCGCGCACCGACTTGATTCGGTAGAGGGCGTTACTAGCTAACAAACGAGCACCTGGAGAGACGGGACAGACATTTTCGCGCAACGTGTTTCTGTGAGTGGTGCAAGTCGGCAAGAGGTACGCGATTAAATTCTGTGTGAAACTCGGTAAATCTGCGACAGAGACGTTTGATATGATCAAGCAGGCTTACCCAGATGTTGCTTTAGCAAGAAGTGGTGTGTTTCGGTGGCACGGGGCCTTTTTTGTAAGGCCGGGTAGAGGTCGCCGATGAAGACCGTGCTGGAAGATCTTCGACAAAAAACGACAATGTGACTCGTGAGCGCAAACTTTTGAACTCAGACCGTCGACTAAGTATTCGTTTAATTGCCCAGATGTTAAATTAACCAAAATCTGTGGTTCATGACATTGTGACGGAGCATTTGAACATGCGCAAGGTGTGCGCATTCCCTCAAACGCTGTGTGACCTCATACAGAACGCACTGACAACACTTGCTCAGTGGACAAAATCTTGTGGCTTGGGCGTGAACCCGGCTAAAACGGAATTAGTTCTTTTCACCAAGAAGTACAAAATTCCTGATCTCATTCCTCCTAAAATCAACGGAGTCAGCCTTGTATTTAGTGACAATGCCAAATACTTGGGTGTCATTCTGGATAAGAAACTACTCTGGAATGACAACATAAATGAACGCATAAAAAAGGCTACCATTGCTCTTTTCTCTTGCAAAAAGGCCATTGGCCGTAGATGGGGTTTTTCCCCATCCATTGTACATTGGCTTTACACAGCCGTAATACGCCCCATACTACTCTACGGAGCTCTAGTATGGTGGCCAGCACTCGGGAAACAATCAGCCCTGAACAATCTGCACAAAGTACAGAGAAGTGCGGAAATTTGTATTAGCGGCGCTCTCCGAACGACACCAACGGAAGCGCTAAATACTATTCTTCATCTTCTACCACTAGACCTCGTAGCTAAGCAAATGGCTACCACAACAGCCTTAAGACTACGAGAATCCGATACCTGGTACAGGGGCAATTCGGGACACGCCACCATACTCGAAGCCCAAACGGGTATACCATTAATTACAGACTACTGTATACCACAAACGACGTTCGACAAATTTTACGACGTCTATATCCCAAGCCGAAACGATTGGGACAACCTTCCCCACAGCAGAGCTAACGCCATTAACATCTACACTGATGGCTCTAAGCTCGACGAAAAAGTAGGAGGGGGGCGTTTTCTCTCCCAACCTAGATTTGAACTTATCGTTCCGCCTTCCTGATCACTGTAGTGTGTACCAAGCAGAGGTGGTAGCCATCCAGGAAGCTGCCACCTACCTTAGCACACTCACGGTCAAGGAAGGAAATGTATTTATATACTCAGACAGTCAAGCCGCCCTTAAAGCACTTGACTCACATACCAACAATGCTAAAACACTTACGGAATGTCGCTCATCTCTGAATGAGATCGCACGGCATTTCAGTATACACCTTATATGGGTGCTGGTCATCGCAACATAGAAGGAAATGAGTCTGCGGACAAACTGGCCAGAATAGGTACCACCATCGAGCTCCTTTCAGGGAAGAGCACGATAGGGATGCCTATGGCGACATACAAGCTTCACACAAAAGCTGAAACACTTCGTCTCGCTACGAATCGGTGGAAAAACCTTTCTTCCTGTGCAGTAGCGAGGCTTACGTGGCCAACATTCGATCAAAAACGTACTAACACACTTTTACGTCACAGAAGGGACCACATATCACTTCTGGTGGGGACCCTCACGGGTCACTGTCTTATTGGCAGACACGCAGCACGCCTAGGCGTCATTTACCATGACTTTTGCAGAAGTTGCGGACACGAAGAAGAGGAGGAATCGGTACAACACCTTCTGTGCCATTGCCCCGCCTTGAGTAGAAGGAGACTCAGGACACTTGGTCAACCTCTGCTACTCAACCTCTCGGAGACATCCGGGCTAGAGATCCCAGCTCTGCTCAAATTTATTCTGTCCACACAATGGTTCAGTAACGAGGACCCCCTCAGTACTAAAAAGGGTTAACAGGGAATAAATATGGCATCGCAATGGGCCTAAGTGGGAGAGCGACTTGTCGCTCTCAGCCATCGCAACCAAACCTAACCTAAGGTGTGCGCGAAGATGGTTTCAAAAGTAAACTTGAAAAGTGACTTCTTGTGAACAGATACCTGACCAAGGCCGGTATCCCAACGCTTCCGCAGCCGCCCTACAGCCCAGATGTGGCCCCTCGCCTGTAAAGATTGATAAAAGGCAAGCATTTTGAGACGACAAAGGGGATCCAAGCAGCATGCACCGCGGCTCTCAGGCTATTCCGGAGAATGCCTTCCGTGACGCCTTCAATGCTTGGAAATTGCGCTGGCAGCTCTGCATCGATGCAGAAGGAGCCTATTTTGAAAGTTTTTATACCCGTTACTCGTAGAGTAAAAAGGGTATACTAAAGTCGTGCAAATGTATGTAACAGGCAGAAGGAATCATTTCCGACCATATAAAGTATATATATTCTTGATCAGCATCAACAGCCGAGACGATATAGCCTTGTCCGTCTGTCCGTCCGTCCGTCTGTCTGTATGAACACCTAGATCTCAGAGATGGTAAGAGATAGAGGTTTGACATGTATGGGACAAATGCTTCTTTTATCTGCATGCAGATCAAGTTTGTTTCAAATTTTGGCCACGCCCCCTCCCGGCCCCGCAATTTGGAAAAAACGTTATATCTCCTGCAGTTTTAAAGATAGACAATTCGTATCTTCTAGAGATAACAAAGTTCGGATGAACGGTTCTCAAGTTATGAGCAAAAAAGTGAACCACAGCCCCCTTGCTACCACCCCTCCCACACTAAAAAAATGTTGCATACTTTGTGGATGGTCACACTAAGGACACTGTTAAACATGTTTTTTCATTAGTAACGGGTATATCGAAGTCGGTAAGAGCCGACTTTAACTTACGCTTTGCAACGATTGGCTTAATACATTTTTATATCCTTGGAGAGGGTATGTTGAAATTGTCCGGATGTTTGTAACGCACAGAAGCATCTCCGACCTCATAAAGTATCGTCTGTCCGTCTGTTTCTATGCTATCTCCTCCGTCAGTTTTAAAGCTATCTTAACCAAACTTTGCACGAAGTCTTTTGGTATAAATACGCTGCACATTTGTCTGAACCGGCCAGATCGGATGACTATAGCATATAGCTGCCATAGGAATGATCGGTTGAAACAGTAGTTTTAGTGAGAAAAACTTTTTATTTTCAATGGTAGCGTCTTTGTACGTTCCAGTTATGAATATTATTTGTTTCAACATAATTTTGGATAGTTTGATAAAAATCAGATGAATATATCGTATAGCTGTCATATGAAAAACTGTCTGGAATATATCATGCTCCAGAGGGTATATAAACTTCGGTCGAGCCGAAGTTAGCTTTCCTCTTTTTTTTTAATATAGAAATTTTCAAGTCTTTTTTCGCCAACATTTGGCACATAAATAGGAAAATTTGCAATTGGTTGAAGTGTGAAAGCAACAAAGTCTGCTGATGAGTGAGTTTCGAAACAGCTTTCCAGACATACCATTGCTATACCAAAATTTTATGAATTATGTCTGTTAAATTGTGACCATTGACCTTGAGCCAGCTTGAAGCAAAAAAAACATTGAATAAAAATCAAAACAGGTCGAAAGAATATCGTTATAGATATTTTCTAAATATCCGGCAACCCTACTTCTAGAAACTAAAATATTCAGCCCTTTTCCAAATACCAACCGTTTTCAAAAAGTAAGTAAAGTATTCCGAATTCCGAACGATTTGGTTTTGACTTTTCGAAAACGATGAAATCAACAGCTGAATGAGAGTTTTTTAAGGTTCTTAAATGAAAGACTTCCTAAAACAGTTCGGTTCAGATACGAAAGTTATTTCATTTCATTTAAGAGCGCTTTTAAGAGTACAGAATTCTAAATTCCCGCACAGTGGAACCAAAACCGCATACTAATCATTCAATTTGAAATTCCCACAATAAAAAACCGTGACTAAGTGTAGCCAACTTTCACTGTTATTGTGTTAATTCCGTCATCACATGAGGGAATTAACGATACGGTCTTGTGACCATCTGCCATCATAAGTAGCAAAGTCACGTCTATAATAGAATTTGTACTGTGTTATTTATTACAGCGCGAGTTGTCGCGTTATATTTATCAAAAATAATGTTATTGGCCCCCATCTACACACACACAGAGGAGGACAGACACACTAACAGACTGACGCCTTTAGTCCAGAAGTCCGTCTCCCGCGCAGACGACAAAGCATGTGCCTTCTTCTTCTGTAGGCGGCTTGCACGTTCCTCTTCCATTGACGTTTTTATCAGCGCCGCTTGCACTGCACACACCACATACACACTACACGGCGCGCATATTTGTTCAATGAATTATAATTCTCTAGCTCGATCGGTAGGAATTAAATTTCTCAATAACAATAACAAGATAAGAATTGTTCTACTAAACAATTTAATGGTATGGTCGAAAGTTCACACCAAATGGGTAAGGAAAACATATCGATCATCGAATCGTGGGGGGGAAGTGTGATTATCTAAAGCCCCCCTCCCACTCCCACTCCCACCAGGCCCCAGGTGAACGAACACCCTCTTGTTTATTGATCCACCGCGACAGGTGTCTACTTCCTGGTAAATAATATTGCACTTCATTTCGTGTGCAATCTAGTTTTCTCCTCTCGTTCTCCCTTTTTTATTGACGCACAACAAATATTTGTTGTAGTACTACGAAGACGACGGCGACATTTTATGAGCAATTTATATGTTATTTCCTGTTTTGGGGCCAGCGTTGACCCCTTTCGAGTATTGCCGCGCGGCGGCGACATTCCTCGGAGAAACAACAGAAAATTCGGAGAATTGCTTGAAGAATCATCTAAAAATAACACACAAATTTGATAACGCATTTGGCGAATATGTTGTGATTGATTCACATTTCGTGTGGTCTCAATTCATTTCGCAGCCAATCAATTGCAGCCTTTATGTTGTGACAGGTCTAATGCCCGGTCATAAATTCTTTAAATACCCGTTTACTATTTATAATCTTGTCAAGTAAATGTTTTTGTATTAAACTGTTAACTTAGTATTTTCACTGGAATTTGGCACATGTGGTATTTGTTTTGGGTTTTTAATGCAAAAATTTATTGACTGCGGACTTGGGGTCGGGATTGGGATTTCAATGGAGTCTGTGGGTAATGTTCAACAGTTCGATACTGGTGAAATGTGAAATCATTTTAGTAATTTTAGTTAGGTCAACTAGGTATAGAAATGCACAATTGTTTTGAATTCTACTTAAGTACCCAACTGGTTCTTTGTATCTCTCTTACCTTATGGTGACGGCAATTCGGGCTTTTTTGCAAACTGGATTGTGGGAAAAGTACACTGAGTTTAAATCTATATAAATAAATCTGAACGCCCGACTGATATATTATCAACCAACAGCCAAAACTGCTTATCCTACAGATCTAAGCTTTGGCATAGACCTTTGTTTAGTTATGCAGGCGCGCACTAAGAAAGAAAATTTGCAAAATTTCACCGCGAAATAGGTGAAAAGACCAATGAATAGTTTGTATGGGACACAAAGAGAGTGAGCATGAGAGAAATCGACTCACACTCTCTGAGACAGATGATAGCTGTTATGAGAAACATGTGTAAGAAAGAAATAGCAATTAACAAGCGAGATAAGGAGAGGGAGGAGGGACGTGAGGGAAAGAGTGCGAGCAAGAGAGGTATTTCACTCACACAAATTACAATAGGTATGTGTGTATTACAAATATACCATTCATCTCTTGGCTCTCTGAGACAAATGACAACTGCTACATGTGTTAGAATGAGGGGGAGGGAAGAGAGTGAAGAGCGGTGGAAGATGGAAAGTTTGTTTGTTTGTTTATTAATTTTCCCAATACGACAAGAGCTTGTCTTGATAATTAAAATATTGGTCACAACATGTTATTATGGGAGGTTGGTAAAAATATAATTTTTTTTATTTTTTTATTTATTTAGGGTTGAGATGAATTGAAATTAAGTTTACAATGCGATACTGCAATACGATTGACATAAATGATATTTGATAATTTAAACGTTAAGACTTTTAAAATAGGCGGTAAGTTTAGGAAGGTTAGTTATTAAAGTAGGGTGGGGAAAGGGTGGTGAGCGGGTGAAGAGGAGGTGGGGAAAAAACGGGAAAGCCAATTTAAATTAAATTATAATTGAAGAGTGCTGATGCTGCTTTGAAATGCACAGTCTATATATAATCTCTATTCACTATGTCGTCGTGCGGCAGAAGTATGTATGCAGCATCCACTTGATTGACAGGGACTAACATACAGTTCCCGAACTTTCAAACGACTAGAAAATTTGGTTTGGTATTTTGGGACGGAATGACGGAGAACAACACAATTTCTTACGAGAAAGGCAAAGCTAACTTTGTCTGTACCGAAGTTTTGATACATTTGAAATAGCTTGTCAAAACGGTTAGCGACTTCGAACAAACTTCGCAAATCAGCTTAAAAACATGACATATTACCCATGACCGTGTTTGAGAGCGATAATATTGAGAACAAACCAGTTTTTCTCACTAAAACCCATTTTTCGAACGAACATTTGTATGGCAGCTACAAGAAGTAGTCATCCGATCCGGTCGGTTCCGACGTATTAGAAAAAGAAGACTCTGTCCAAAGCTTCAGCTCCGCCGCAGCAAGCGCGAAAACGAGTGCCAGTCGTATTTTCTTCGTGATAATTTCGAAGTCATCCTCGCAAGTTTCTAGCTTCTTCTTGTAAATTTCGCGTGAGAAAATTAAGTGAAAAAAGTGCGGTGCCTAAAAAAATTTGAAACGGTAAAAGTGAAGTATGTACATGTGTATGTTTTTTGTATTGGCAATTTGTATTTGCAAATTTACAAATTGTAAAAAGATAGGCTATTGCCTTTATTCAGTCGCTATACCCCCCTGCGGTATATTACACACATACATACATACATATATATTGTGCGTGCTTTTTCACCTTAATGCCTCTACATACATCGTTGTGAAGTAATGTCAAATTTTCATTAAGCAAATTTCAAGTCTGCCTACTCTTCCAAATTATTTGTAAGCTTTTACATTACTTCTTATTATTTCACAACTACGTATGAGGCTGTACCGTAGCTTTGTGCAAAAATATAGCTTTGAAATTTTAAAAATATATCCTTAATAAATATCAAAATGGTTACACTGACAAAATATCACTTTCATATGTTCGAAATGTAAACGTCATATATTCGAACATCTGGGTATTTTTCAGATGAAGGCAGATTTGATACTAAAAAATATCAGCTTGGTACTAAATATCGTGATCTTTTATTCCTGTGTAGAGGGAATTATTTCCGACCCCATAAAGTAAATATATTTCTAGTCAGCAGTCGCCTCTGTGTCCGTAAATTCCTCTATGGGCAGGCGAAGGAAGCCATTCAAATCACTTCGACAACGTGAATCAGATGTCTAGTGTGAACTTGACTTAACAAAATATTAAGCCAAAATTTAAAGTTTTTGGTCCTCGATTTTACGTATAGTATTGAATTTGTCAGTGCTGATAAGTAGGAATTGCTCCAATTCATGATTGATTTCAATACTGTTTTCAGTACTGAAATCATGATTAAGGGGGCGCGCACTCATACGGCTGAAAGATGAACTGCAGGCAGAACTTAAGGCTGATCTTGATAATTAACCACGCTCTCTGCCTGCTAGTGTGCACGACCAGCACCGGTATGATCTTTAAAATTCAGTGGTAAGCTCAACTTTGCGGAATCAATCGAGCATGTTTGTTTCTTTCGGCTTGCTGATGTACTATAATATCATGGTCAGCCGTCAGTTCATCAGCCGCATGTGTGCGTAAAATGCATGCACATCATTGCAGTTTGCCCAATTTTACAGGAAATTAATATAATAATATTCTTTTTGAATTTCTTGTAGAAGCATCAACATATAGAAATCGTATAATGTCTGAAGATTTTTAGTATAGTCCTAAACCGCCTAGGTAAACAAATTGTATTATAGCATATAGTTATCGCAACAGCTGACGGCTTTAAGCCAAAGCTGAGTTATGTTATTTTATTCAAATCCGTAACCCTACCTTAGTCACAACCTCAGAAAGATTCGGTATCTCGCAACGAGCGGGGAATCCGAGTGTAGTACGAGTGTGTGGCTATTGGGATTGTAGGTCACCTACTATGAACACTTTAAAACAGTGGTGCACAAAACATTTTTTTCCTATCACGGGAAGAGTCAAATGCTGCCGGCGTCGCAGCCGACACACGCTAAGAGAGAATACGGCTCCAAATAGCACGCACACTTTTTTGTTTGTTTGAGCCCTGTTTGAAAAGACGTTTATTTCTGTTTCAACACACAGCATGATAGTTGTGTTTGTACACTAAAATGAATAAAATAAAGCACTATTACTACTACTGGGATTACCAGGTTGTAGCATTTCATAGTACACTACGCCAAATTGGTCCTACCAAATACAGAGCATGAACTTGCCACCGTGAATATTCGGGTTTGGCGTATAATTTTATGCGCTTCCCCATGTTCTCAATACGGGCATTCGATAGCCTTCAGCTGTCGACTATGTTGTTTACATTTCACCGAAACGACACTTTCGAAAATTAAACCGTTCGTTTGTTTTTCGTCAGATGCTATACATGTGTTTTGTGGTGCACAATTAGTTATTGACATATTTCAATAGCGACTTACCGTTCTTACACCTCTTAAAACTTAATTCAAGTACTACATCTCTTGGTGTTTTTACAGCGGACCCGTTACTCGTTGAGCTAAGGTGTATGCCATACCCTATATTTATACGTAGAACGGACGCCCTATCGAATAGGGCTAAATCAACTAGGTTATTGATAATGATGAAGAATATATATATTGGCTGCAACTATATGTAGAAATATATATTGGCTGCGATGGTTACTCAAAAGTCGCTAGTTCCAGCTCTAGCACTGCTTTTTTTTTGACCATTTCGTCAAAATAAACAATTTTTGTTTGTGAGCTGTCTACTTTACTGAAAATCTCAACCAACAACTCCAGTTCGAATACTCTGAGTTTCCTTTGAATCAGTCTTGTTACGATGAGGATTACTGCCAAAAACGGTCAAATTAACGCAGAATTTGGGAGCTCTTCAACCGTAGAAATTGACCCATAAATATTGTTACTCCCAACAGCTCAACATAAATTTAGTTTCTTTAATAAATTGCCCTGCTTGGCTTGTACTCTGATCCATCCCCCTCCTTCGCCCAATTGACTGTCCTCATTGTGGTTGCGTTGCTGCTGCCGCCGCTCGTTGATTAGGCCATTGCATTTCAAAGGCACTTCATCCGGTTTCGGGTGCTGGCACGTTCATTCATAAAACTCGTAAAAATCCGAAAACAAACAAAAACCGACAAAATAAACGTTAACGAAACTTCAATAAAGTTTTCATCAACCCCCAAAAAAAAAAAGTAACTAGAAAACCAAACAAAAGTCGGCATTACGATTTTTATCTCTCATAAAAAACGAAACGAAGCGGCTCCAAAGAGACCATTACAAGAAACACCTGCGGAATGCCCGTGTGTGCGCTCCAAAAGAAATTAACTTTGATACGTGAGCATACCAAGTAAACAGTTTCGGGCATTCCACACCAAATTAGCCAGGGAAATTCCAAGCCCGTGACGTGAAGTTGAGTTTTTACACCACACATCAAACACACAATATCGGAAATCTAAAAAAAAAAAAACAGTCGCAAACTGATTAAAAACAAAAAAAAAAAAAAACTGTTCGAAATGGGTGCTTGGGGCGGCGTAAGCAAACTTGGTCAGAATAGAGATGAGCGAGCGATAGCGATAACACAAGCAAATACTGTGATTCTTGGCGTTATTTTGACTGTATTTGGGGTAGTAAGTTAAACAATATGGAATAATGCATCGAAATTCTAAAGAACATTTGTGTTCTAAATATTCTTTAATTAGTCATAACGAAGCTTATTTGCTAATTTTATCGATTTATTTATTGCAAATTGATCAACAGAAAAGAGAATCAAAACAAAGAAACTAGCATATACGAATTCCAACCCAAAACCAATTAACGGTGTCCCTAAAATCTCTGGGTATGGGAGAAAAACATAACAGCACTAAGTACTGAAGGGACTTTCCTCGTCAGCAAAATTATTATGTTATATTATTTACAAAAACAAAAACAGAAAAAAGGAATGGCATCGATCTAGAAGGCCTATGGTATGGTGCAGGCATCGCAGAATAAATATACATGCATGAATAAATTACACGATTTTACAGTACTTAAAACTTTAAACGCGTTTATCTCGAAACCACTTTTTTCAACTGGCCGGACACATAACTCAAGCAAATCTTAACCGATCGATCTGAAATTTTGTCAGTAAATCGGAATTATGGCTATCGATCCTCGTAGGATTTTTTCCAAACACTTACCATTTCGCCAAAAATTAAAATATCGAAAAAATCCTACGAGGATCGATAGCCATAGTTATTTCCGATTTACTGACCAAATTTCAGATCGATCGGTTATGATTTGCTTGAGTTATGTGTTCGGCCACAGAAAAATAGGGTATACGGAGAAATGATACGCGACCGCCATTTTATTTTTGATACAAAAAATAATACCTCATTCACAAATTTTCGATTGGCCCTTCCATTTGACCAAAATAAAATTCTAAAAACTCACTTGTTTTTATACCCGTTACTCGTAGAGTAAAAAGGGTATACTAAAGTCGTGCAAATGTATGTAACAGGCAGAAGGAATCATTTCCGAACATATAAAGTATATATATTCTTGATCAGCATCAACAGCCGAGTCGATTGAGCCTTGTCCGTCTGTCCGTCCGTCCGTCCGTCCGTCCGTCTGTATGAACACCTAGATCTCAGAGATGGTAAGAGATAGAGGTTTGACATGTATGGGACAAATGCTTCTTTTATCTGCACGCAGATTAAGTTTGTTTCAAATTTTGGCCACGCCCCCTCCCGCCCCCGCAATTTGGAAAAAACGTTATATCTCCTACAGTTTTAAAGATTGACGATTTGTACCTTCTAGAGATAGTTAGTAATTAGCAAAATGAATCGAATTGCCGAAGAAATGATAAAGATCGGATGAACGGTTCTCAAGTTATGAGCAAAAAAGTGAACAAAGCCCCCCCGCTACCACCCCTCCCACCCTAATAAAAATGTTGCATACTTTTCGGATGGTCACACTAAGGAACACTGTTAAACATGTTTTTTCATGAGTAACGGCTATATCGAAGTCGGTTAGAGCCGAGTTTAACTCACGCTCTCGTTTTAAACTACTTAGAGGTTCCCCCTTAAACGAATAATTATTTTTGTAGATATGTTGCATCAAAAAACAAAAAAGTTCCATAACTTCGTCTGTGCCGAAGTTTTTATACCCTTGCAAATGTTTTAATACATCAAAGTTTAAGAACGCCAGCATTAAAACAAACAATTTTTCTAAATAAAACCCACTTTTCGACCGTAGTTCCTAGACAGCTAAATAGCACGATTTTGACCAAAACTCCAAAATCTTGTAAAAGCCATTAATGGAGTGAGACACGAAGTTAAAAACCAAAATTTCCATAAAAACCCACTTCGACCGATAGCAGACAGCAAAGATATAGTCACCGATTTGGACAAACTCTAATTAGTGGCGTAGAATAATGCGAAGTGGGAGCCGTTAACATTAAAAACGAAAAGTTTTTCACAAAGACCCCTTTTCAACCGATAGTCTATACTATAGATAGTCATCCGATGACACTTCCACATGTGAAAAGAATTAATAATTTTCGTCTTAAACCACTGACAGACAGACGGACGGACAAAGCTCAATCGACCAGCCTCGTCCTGTCAAGAATATATATATTTATAGGGTCGGAATGAATATTTCTATGGTTGCAAACTTGCAAATTATAATACCCTTGAAGGTTTAATAATAATTTTTCGCCGACTGGATTTGGTAGAGGGCGTTCCTAGCTAACGAACGAACGGCAGCTCAGTTGTCTCCGAGCACCTGGAGAGTCAGGACAGGCATTTTCGCACGAATGCAAGCCGGAGGTACGCGATTAAATTCTGTGTGAAACTCGGTAAGTTGGCGACAGAGACGTTTGATATGATCAAGCAGGCTTACCCAGATATTGCTTTAGTAAGAAGTGGTGTGTTTCGGTGGCACCAGGCCCTTTTGGAGGACCGAAAAGAGGTCGCTGATGAAGACCGTGCTGGAAGACCTTCGACAAACACCGACAATGTCAAGTTAACCAAAATCTGTGGTTCATGACATTTGAATCTGTGAAGGAGCATTTGAACATGCGCGAAGATGGTCCCAAAAGTGAACTTGAAAAGTGACTTCTTGTGAACAGCTACCTGACCAAGACCGGTATCCCAACGCTTCCGCAGTCGCCCTACAGCCCAGATGTGGCCTGTCGCCTGAAAAGGCCGATGAAAAGCAAGCATTTTAAGATTCAGCAGAGCATTATCTGCCGTTGGTTACAAACGCTCTGCGAAAGACATTGTAGGAAGAGGCAAAAGCGGACGGACGACCACCACTAAGATGGGACTATCAGGTGCGGAAAGACATTTCCAAGCTTGCACACTGGCCGGAATTGCAAAAATTTTGTCATAAAGTCAAAAAGTAAATGTTGGAATATTGGAAAAAAGCTTAATTCCTCTGAAAGAGTATAGAACCATGAACTCTAATTGCCAAAATTTTATTGCATGGGACTACCTGTTCTTTTAAAATTTAAAACAGCTGTAAATGTATAGAGCAATTAATGTTTTGAAATGCCAAAATGTTGCAAAAGGATTGTAAATTACAAGAAAATAAAGAAACTGGGAGCTTTTTTATGTTGTGCCTTTGTTTTTATGTGAGGTTGCTGTGGTATTATTTAGGCAAATCTAACCTAAATGTCACTTGTTCCGTGGAGTAAAAGTGGGCAGCTCCGCGTTGCTTCTCGCAACTAAAGATGCAATTGTGTTCATTAAAATGTATATGATTTGGTGTAATTTATACATTTTGCTCGTTTTTGCTCGTTTTCGAAATATTTGATATTGTTGCAGACGGGAACAGTGTATTTTATTATTTTTGGCTAATTTTGCAAAAAAAATATTAAGAAAATCGACCAATCCCGACTGTAATATACTCTGTACCTGCGATGCAGAATGCTTAGAGTGTATTTTGCTGCTGCAGCAACACCAGAACGCAACGGAGCTGCAGCGATGCGACATCGAAATTTCTTTTGCTTATAACTTTACCATCGATTGTTCGATCATTACCATTCCTTTTGCAGATTGATAAGTAATGTTGATTACTAAATATGTCTAAAAGGTTCGAACCATATATCTTAAAAATTGTGGGAGATATGACGTTTTTTCGAAATTGCGGGGGCGGGAGGGAGCGTGGCAAAAATTGAAAATAAATTTTATCTGCCTGTGAGTATAAGAAGTTTATGTCCCTTAGATGTCAAACCTCTATCTCTCACCATCTCTGAGGGATAGTGTTGTATGGGCGGTACTAGGGGGCGTGGTCGGACCGGTCCAAAATTTTGCTCGTTTCTTATTTATGTCACTACTATTAAATATTCCAAGTTGCAGCCCTCTAATTGGGTCGGTCTAGTTTATGCCAAAATTTTGGACATTCCGGCCACTGTGGCTTGGTGTGAACAACTAGAGCCAGAAAAGACTGACGCTGCATTGGTAGCAGCTGCGGTTGTGATATAAATATCGGGCCAAAGAAGAAGAAGAAGCACTCTCGGGCTCTAGCTACCCACACAATTCCAATTTCGGTTTAAAGCAGAAGCTGGCAAAACACACATGCTCATTCTAGCGTTGGGTGTGTGTGTTTAGCCATGCGAGAGCGCGCTCATTTAGCACTTCTTTGTTGTTGCAAAAGAGAGCAGTATAAGCTAGTATAAGCGTACACTGTCTTCTAAACGGAATCTTGTTCTTGTTTACATTCACTCGTCAAGAATGTTGATCAACGTTTTCTTTAACCAAAAACAAAAAATCAACCATTCTTTTCTGTCAAGCTTGAGTGGTTTCTTTCTATAAAACTGTTTTTCATATATATAATAAAAAATAATAGTTGAGTTAGTGCCTAGCACAGCGAAAATAATTAAATTCATGCCGCGTGTTTATCCAGGCAAACGGCAATTTTGATATGTTTTTATGACTTGGCATTCATTTGAAATTAACGGGCATTATTTCGTGGCAATTGTTTGTCGTAAAACCCAAACAAGGGGTGGGGAAATGCATACCAAAGTAGTAAAGTAGTGTTGCGGTTGTTGTTCGGGGGGGAATTTCTGAAGTGGTTGCTTTTTTTTTCTTTTCTTTTGAAAAAGTTCATAAATAACACTTGTGGCAAAGAGGTTCTCGGTAAATCCGTCTAGTTTCCGCTTCAAATGACTAAATTCAGCGATCTTCGGTCGGGCTATCAGCCACGTTTAGCCTGATCAAAGCACACACAAATTGAACAGCCACTGCTGCCTCGGGTACACACCCATTTCATTATCATCAGCCTCGTATATGTCACATCAGCTTATTAGCCATTTATATCGCGTGAGGACGGCGTCACGTTGCTTATCTGGAAATCTCACAAATACGAACTTGGCCATAACTATTAACATGGATGGAGTTCTAGCTGCTTGCTTGCCATGACTTGGCATAATGCTGTATTACTTAGACAAAGATTAGTTTAGGACGCATGTGACCAACTCGATCGATCCACCGTCATATGAAATTGCAAATAGGCAAATGTAAGTCATCAGGCAGGTGCTTCCCCTTGTGTCAATCTCTTAAATCACAGTCTATGCTGTAAACAAGAAACTATGTATTTAACAATTTAAATTAAGCTTAGAAAAAAAGCTAATAAAAATTTGAATATAAATTCATTCACCAACAAAGAGGAGACTGAAATGATGACGCTGAATTGAGATGAGATGAATTTCAAATGCTATTCACAACGACACGAGCCGAACGCATGTCGAGGCTTGTGCCAATGAGCTTTTCTGTTGCTGTCCAGCGGTTGATGAAGCCAGTCAGAGCTGGTTTAAGTCGCTTTATTGCAGCACACCAATACCAAAGACATAAGAATATATGAAGATGAGTAACGCCATACGATTTTATTGCAAACGATTTTTCGAGGCTGGCTTTTCAACTGGCTTTTGGCTCTCTTGAAAAGCCAGATAGAGAGCGCTCTAGAGCCAGCCGCTTTTTTGTACGCATACAGCGACAGCCGACAGTGTGCTCACGTATTCTTAAGCTTTATTCACACAAGCAAGTGCATTCTATTTTTAGATTTTTACGCTCTCAACTTTGTGTAAGCGGAAAGAGCGCGATTTTCGTCGCCACAAAAAAAAAAAAGCTGCATAGTGCAAAACCAATATATGGCCGTTCGGCGTCTTAGAGATTATATTGGTCTTTGCCAATACACTCTCACTTTTGGCCTCGCTAAAACAGAGTTCCCCAGCCATAGCCCTTAGTTTCATGCATCCCTGAGTTACTCTCTTTTTGGACAACCCTGCTCTAAATCAGTGGTCGGCAATGGGAGCAGAGACGTTTTGTTTGTAAGAAAGCAGAGAATAGATGTTAATGTGAACTTAATAACGAGCTTTTAACCTCTAAGCAATAAAATACAGCTTTTGAAAGCTCTCATTTCATTTTTCATGTATGTGTACGAATATTTTCTCAGTTATCCATGATTTGATTTCCTGCTCTTTAGCATATGACTTCATTTGAGTGCTGAAACTCAAAATATTTTATCATTTGGACGTGTTTGCATATTTGAAAGACCCTTTATAAACCTTAAGAAACCCTTTGGAAAGCTCTCAGCTCCATTTTCTCAGTTACTAGTAGCTATTTCCCTGCTCTATAGAATTTAGGCTCATATGAATGTTAATATTCGAAAAATTTCATCACTTGGACGAGTTTGCGTTTTTGAAAGACCCTTTATAACCCTTTTGAAAGCTCTCAATCCATTTTCTGTATATATATACAAGTATTTTCTCAATTTCCCTGCTCAATAGAATATTATCTTATTTGAATGTCAAAATTTTATTTATTTATTTAAATATTAGCTATAATACCCCTTCGGTACCCCTCCGGTCTGAATCAGTACTGAATTCAGCCCTGAAATGGAATGGCTGGTACTGAATTCATGGCATCCCTTATATGAGTTTCAGCCATGAATTTAACACAGGCATGGCCTAGGACTTCATGACGTTCGCTTCTTTTACCCATGAAATGCAGTACTGAATTCAAGGGTGAGTTTCATGAGTGATTTCATGGGTGATTTTAGTTCGAATTCCTCAGTGATTTCACACGTGTACCAGGATTATTTTCAGACCTGAATTCACATATGAATTCGAACTAAAATCACCTATGAAATCACCCATGAATTTGTCTAAAAATCATCTATGAAATCACTCATGAAATTGAACTACAATCATCATTCAAAATTTAACATTCAATCGTTTATTTCAAAATTATAAATAGTAATACCTGTAAAAACTTCAATAACTTAATCTAAATGGATTTTAGTTCTCTTATTTACTCTAATTTTAAATTATTCTCCATCGAGTTGTTGGATGCATGATTCGATGAGTTCAGTTTTTAAAATATTCTGTTCTTCTGGGAGTTCAAGGCCTTCCGAAATTGCTTATCAGCAGACTCGGATTCATTGGAGATTGGGATAGAATCTAAAATTGTAAATTTTATAAATTCAATACTCGTTTTAAATACATAAATTTTTTTGTACAGTACCTATTAGGGCCTTATAAAAGATCTTGTATTTTTTTAACGCCATTTTTCCCTGAACCCCGTCAACGTTGCACGCCATGACCACTTTGTCACTTAAAATATACTTTAAGTTTTTGGCCAATCCAGGCTTCCACAATGCTTCTGAACTTTTTAATCTATAAATAGAAACACTTTACATCAAAATCAAGAATATAAATGGAGTACAAATTTCTTACATAATTGTTTATATTGTTTTCATTTAGAAGCGACTCCATAGTTTCCAAACCAGTCAGCGTTTGAATTGGAAGCTGGAATTCTAAAATAGAGTCTTCCTCAAATTGGCGGTTCAAATGCTTAACCACGGCCGATTACTCAGCCAAAGCCTCCGACAGTACCTTCAATTGTCCTGAAATAGTTAAAACTTTGAAAATATTGCCTTAACTGCAAGCAATAAAATTACCATACCTCGAAGTACTATATTTTCAGCTTTGAAATTTTCTGAAAATATTAAATAAACTATAGATATTTGTTATTATTGGTTGACCTGAAACTCCAACGCCAACTCAGTACTTAAGTCAGTCACGAATTCAACCATGAATTGCAGCAATTGCTTCTCCTGGTACTGAAGGGACATTAGCAGTTTAATAATAATACTATAACTAATTGAGAAATAGAGTGCGAGTAACTAGACCTTAGACCTAAATATGTTCCAATTTTCGGTCGGTTTTGTTAACAATAGAGAAGAAGGGGATTGATTTGGAAAAAGAGAGACCCGAATATTGTCAAATTCTGGGCAGCTGTCTAGTATATGGGTTGTGGTTAAAGCCTGTCCACCATGATGGCATGCGGGGCGTATGGTGCCAGAAAGTAGGTGACCAGGAGAATACAGTGGTGTTTCTGCGGGAACAATCGTTGGGAAAACGAATCTTTTCCCGTGTAGTATTTACAACCTTGTATGTGTGCTGAAATGAGCTCCAGTCGAGCGCATGTTGTTGTTGAAGATACGATTTGATTAGCCTTTGATGGTCCTTTTCAATACAGGGGATGAAGGTATGAAGGGGCTACTGAGACGCAAGTTGAGCGGCCTCGTCGGCTGATTCGTTTCCAGCTATTCCTTTGTGACTAGGAACCCAAGAAGATTTTAATTATGTCGAAATTTGATTTAATTTTATCATTTGGACGTGTTGCTTTAAAAAAATAAGGTAGTGTCATAACGAGTCTTTGATGGACGATGTTATTTTAAGAGCTTAACACAAGCTCTTTCAATGGTATATAAATCAGCAAGGGCACTCTTTCTAAAGAAGAAAATTAACGGGGAGTAGAAATCCAGATCCAGATCCCACCGATCCAACCAAGCTAGATCCCCACTCAGATCTACGCTGATCCCACGTAGATACTGCCCAGATCCTACCCAAATCCTCCTCAGATCTTGCCCAGATCCCTCACCCAAATTCTAACCAGATCCCAGCCAAATGCTAACCAGATCTTTCCTTGATCCGACCCAGATCCCACCTAGATCCTATCCAGATTCCTCCCAGATAAGATCCCACCTAAATCCCTCACAAATACCACCAGACTCCACCCAGATCTTTCCCAGAACCCACCCAGTTGCCCCTTTTCAGCATCTATCCTACCTCTTCACTTCCCCCACCTTATGACTGTGTGTATTTGCTGGAAACTCCACAAAACAACAACAACACAAAATATGAATGACGTCAAAGTCACGTGAAAGTCACGCTGAAATCAAATTTTACTCCTACTAAAATCGTTCGTACCGAAATTAAAGATGTTTCACATCAAAAACCCGTTATATCCCTTGTAAAACCCTTTTGATAGCTCTCAGCTCCATTTTCTGTGCTTGTTTACGAATATTTTCTCAGTTACTGTCTACAATTTCCCTGCTCTATAGAATATAACAGTGATGCCCAAAAGGCCAAAAGCCTATCCCATGGGATAGGAACTCATACTGCCATGTTCTGGTTTTCACTTAAGTGTATGGCAGCCGACACACGCATAGACCCAGCAAACATTTTTTATCGCAGAAGATAAGAATGCGATTCTTCCAGTAGGTGTCGCTTCACTCTGGCGATATCGCAGAAGGAAATGCGAATAAATGTGCCACTCTGCGACACTTCTTGGAGAAGAAAAAGCGTTTCTTCTGGGAGATACGAAATAGTCTCTTCTCAGGGATAATAAAGCGTTTCACACAAAAATATAAAAAATGGGGGTGCTCCTACATGCTACAAGCTGCTATGCTGCTGCTATTACATAAAACACTTTTACTTACTCTGGGCGGATTCGAACTCGGTTCCCTTGACCTGAAAAAAGACACAATGGGACTGACGTTTTAGACGACTGTGCTACGCCGCGCATCTCAGTCTAGGCAACTAAGGGGTTACTTGTAATGAATCTATTTGAAAGCATTCACCCATAAATGATTGCTTGTAATTCTCAAGTTCTTATTTATCATTCTGACCATTTAAATAGGGCCATAGAAATTGATGCCACATATCGCCAATTTAACCCTTTTATGTTAAAAATGCGATACCTTATGTGTTTTGTTTTTGTAAATCGCCAAACTATCATCAGACTCTCATCTCAAACTATCGCCAAATCCACTTCTTGTCGAGGGAGATAAGAAACCCGGGGGAGAGAGATAATACGTGTGTTCTAGCGTGCTATTTGCTCAGCGGCTTCCCTTCTCACGACTCGTGCTTTCGTTTTTTTTTTCTTCTCTCACAAGGCATTTGTTCGTTTGCTTGTTGCTTATGTTTGACGTCATGACGTTTACTTCGTGTTTCACTGCTTCGCACAAAGGTGAGTTTGGGCGCCACGGGAATATAAGCTCAATTGAATGTTTATCATTTGGACGTGTTGCTTTTTCAAAAAACCCTTTATAACCCTTTTGAAAGCTCTCAGACCATTTTCTCTGCATGTACACAAATATTTTTTCAGTTACCACTATAAATTATTCTTTTCTATACAATATAACCTCATTTTATCATTTGGACGTGTTGCTTCTTATCATGCGGTGGGGAAAATGATTCAAACTACTTTGCACCTTTCGTTCAGTTTATACAGATTTTCGCTTATTCAAAAGAATTTCAGGGTAATGACTCAAGATACAAGGAACAGGCCTGAATATTTCATTTTCGTTTGAACCGGAACTTCTGGCTTAACTCTGATTTCCCATAGAGAAGCAGCATCATCATCATCACCATCACCATTCGTATAATAAGCCAGGTTGTCTTTTTTCCATGCTTCGAACATTCAACTAAAAGTAAGAAACAAAATAAAAAATAAAACTTGCCCAGTGGCGGATTTGGAGCATATGAAATATTTCATGCATTGGTTGGAGTTGTTGTTGGATATTCTTTCTTGCTTGGCAACTTTGCGCTGGATTGGAATGTGGCCTGGGTTTTTGGCCGCACGGTGGGTCGGCGGTTGCTCTTGTTGTTGCTGCTCCGGTATTGCGTCAATGCCGTCGTTAATGGTATTATTATTGTTATTATTATTGTTTTTGTTGCCGTCTGTTGACTGTCGACTGTTGACTAAGTCTGACTCAGGGCAGGGCAAATCGTCACCAGCAGCGTTTTAGAGAGCGTTGCCAACTGCAGCGAGCAGCGCGTGCGCTTGCGTTGCAAATGCATTTTGTTAATTTTTCTAGGAAATACTTTTTTGATTTAGAGCAAATTAATGAGTTGATGAAGGTATATTGGGATTGCCAGACCAGTTAACTTTGTGTTTGTCGTAAATGATCAGTGTCAGAGATATTCGGATTTTGTCAAATTCTTATAAATCTGTAGGCCCGACTGACTGACAGACTGACATATTATCAACCCACAGCCAAAACTGCTCATCCATTTGGCATAGACCTTCGTTTAGTTACTCAGGCGCGCACTAAGAAGAAAAATTTATAATATTTCACCGCGAAATAGGTAAAAATTCAAAAGAAAAGTTTGTATGGGGCACATAACGGCTGTAGCGCTCAGAAAATGATGCGGACTAAGCTGTTTTGCTAAGAGCGCGAGAGAGTGAGCATGAGAGGGATCACACTCACACAAATTAGGTATGTGTGTATTACAAATATGGCAGCTGCTATATGTGTTAGAATGTATGTGTAGAGCGGTAGAAGATGGAAAGTAGGGTGGGGAAAGAGTGGTGAGCGGGAGAAGAGAGGTGCGTAAAAAACGGAAAAGCCAATTTGAATTGAATTATAATTGAAGGTGCTGATGTTGCTCTGAAATGCATAGTCTATATATAATATCGCTAGACCCGAAATTCACTATGTGGTCGTGCGGGAGAAGTTTGTTTTCAGCATCCACTTGACTGGCAGGGACTAACATTTAATTCCGGAATTTTCGAGCGCCTAGAAAATTTCGTTGAGTCCTTTAAGACAATTTCTTAAAATCTTGGACGCGAGCAAAGTCGCGGCGGGTTCAGCTAGTCTATACTATAAATTTGTAGAAAAAAATGTTTGTGTAAGGGGCTATCTCCGCAACGCGTGCACCTAATTGCAGCCTCAAAATTTAAAAATTAGTCAAAAAATCTCAAATTTAGGCCTAAAATGTATGTTTAAACGCCTATTTCATTTCATTTTGTGTAATTCTGTAGAACGGAACATTTTATGATAGACAAATTAAACATTAATTTCATTTAGGGCCGATTTCTGTTTTCTCAGATAGCTGCTATGTGTCAGATATTCATCGATTTTACACTGTTATTTATTAGTTTAAGTGACAGATAGCGTACAAGATGATGATACAAGAAGATGTGAAGTCGGCCCTTAGTAAGCGCGGATCTTCTAGTGAAGTATGAAAGTATTGACTAGAGTACACATTATTCAGTCCTTTGATCCTCCTCGTGTGCTTTATTGGGAAGGGCAAAAACCGACACCGAAAAACAAACGATAATTTGACAGAAGAATTTGTTTGGTATGTGAGAGATTTTTTTATACTCTGTTGGAAGGTAAATAGATTAAATAAGTTTTATTGTAACAGGAGAAGGAATCATTACCGACCTATAAAGTATATATTCTTGATCAGCTTCAACATCCGAGTCGATAATGCCATAGTCTTCTCTCTGTCTGTCCTCCGTCCGTATGAACAAACAGATCTCAGAGATGGTAAAGAAAGAGGTTTGGCATGTATGGGGCAAATGTTTTTTATACTTGCAGGCAGATTAAGTATATTTTCAATTTTTGCCACGCCCCCTCCCGCCCGCGCAATTTTGAAAAAACGTCATATCTCCCACAGTTTTGTAGATAGAAGATTCGTGCCTTCTAAAGATAGTTAGTCATTAGAAATATGTATCGATTTGCCGAAGAAATTAAAAGATCGGATGAGCGGTTTTCCCGTAATGAGCAAACAAGTGAATCCCCACCACTCCTCTCCCATCACAACCAACGCCGCACAATGTTAGAGCAGAGAGAGGGAAATGAGAGAAAAAATAGGGAGATTAAAAAAAAAATGGAGAGAGAGAGAGAGAAAAAAAAGAGGAGAGGGGGGCTAGCGGCTTCAGTGCATTTTCAGCTCCTTCTCCAGGTACAAAGTATGTTATTACTTTTTTTTTCTTAATGGCACAATAAACTATTATTATTCTCAAAATTTAATCAATCGACAAAACACAGCGTTGAATAAAATAGGCGTTATACCGACAAACAGTGTTCCTAAATCCCTTGTTGTTTTCCCGTCATTTCTACCTTTTTTGAAAAAAAAATTTAGGAACAGCAGGAAACCGGGATTTTCTGACTTTTTTATAATTTTGCCTTTTTCCAACTAATTTTTGTTTGGAGTCATTTTCCAAAACTTATAAGGTTAGTATTCACCTAGCAAAGGAACTGCCAAAACAAAACAAAAATCTACATGTGGGGCATTCCATATAAAAAAGTTTTTTTCTGGCATGAAGTTTCCGAAATGGATGATAATTTGCCCAAAAGGGAGCTTACTATGAGAAGACTAAACCCCAAAATTTGAGCTTTTTGGAGCTCTTTTGCGCTCTTAGGTTTTTAATATTTAGGTGTTCACCAGCCCAGGGTAAAAGAGATAATAAAATTTACGCTGACGCGCGTACCCCTAAAAGTTACCCCTTATATTTTTGGGGTAAATCAGCTTGTTTTTGAGAGGCTGAGAGTTTTTCTGTACTGTTTTGTGTCAAAGTTGAATACATGATTTTTAAAAGCATAGTGTAGAGGTGTACAAATCAAGCTAAATAGAAGCATGAAGAAAAATGAATACAAAAAATCTTAAAATCGTTTTGTATTTAGTTCGAAGTCGTACTCAGTATCCAGAAGTCGCACTTGCATGCTGGCGGTAGCGTGAACCAATTTCTAGCCTGGCAAATAGTCAACTGGCGAACCAATTTGGTACCATTTTTCAACGAACAAATGGGTCCGTAACAACTTGCTTTATGTCGACTGAGTTAGTGCTCAGCATTTTCACTTGTTTTGGGATGGTGTTTCATACACTGTTAAGGGAAATGCTATTTTTAGGTTAGGTTACGACGGGTCTCTATGTGTTCAAGACGGAGTGCAATTTATTTTAGCAAAGATGTCTCAATATTTACTCCAGATGCAGTTAATCTGACAAAAACAAGTGAGAAAAGTCGGTCAAGCCCGACTATAACATACTCTGTACCCGGTTGTTGTTCTTAATGCGTCGCTGCCACTGTGTTCTGTCTCTAAGTTTTCTCTCTCTCTCTCTCCCTCTCTCTCTCTTTGATGCATGCAATGCATTGGTGGTGTGATGTGTTGGGGCGTGAGGCGTTTATTACACTTTTCTCATAACTGAGAAACCGCTCATCGACTTTATCATTTCTTCGGCAAATAGATAGATACAATAATGACTAACTATCTCTTGAACTATCATCTAACTACAAAACAATGGGAGATATGACGTTTTTTCGAAATTGGGGGGGGCGTGGAGGGGGCGTGCCAAAATTGAAAATAAACTTGATCTGCCTGCAAGTATAAGAAGCATTTGTCCCATACATGTCAAACCTCTATCTCTTACCATCTCTGAGATCTGTTTGTTCATACGGACGGACAGACGGACATAGATAGATGTTTTGTACCTTCTAGAGATAGTAAGTCATTAGGAATATGTATCGATTTGCCAAAGAAATGATAAAGATCGGACGAGCGGTTCTGAAGTTATGAGCAAATAAGTGAATCTGAATCACTCCCGGCCACCCACCACCCACCCTTTCACAACCAACGCCGCACAATCTTAGAGAGAGAGAGAGAGAGAGAGAGGTACAGAGTATATTATAGTCGGGCTTGACCGACTTTCTCACTTGTTTTCTTATGTGATTTGTTGTTGTGGCGTAAACTTGTCTAGCAATCCCATCCTTCAAAAATTCTCAAAAAAAAATATGTTAAAGGCAGCTTTTTTCAAACATTTTGCGTGTATACACATATAAAATTGAGGAAGTTTTAGCCATTTTTGTCATGTAATCTCAAAAATATCAGTATGGAAAATTTGTCAAAAATGTCCAATAAATTTTATTTTTATACACTTGAAAAGTGTATTATTTCTTGGAGTGTGCAACGCATGACGAGCTGAGTCATCTCCGAATAAGTATATATATTCTTGATCAGCATGACGAGCTGAGTCCATTGCTTTGTCCGTCCGTCTGTCCGTCTGTCTGTTTCTACGCGAACTAGTCCCTCAGTTTTGGAGCTATCGAGCTGAAACTTTGCACAAGTCTTCTTTTTACTGCACGCAGCTAATATGTCGGAACCGACCGGATCGGATGACTACTTCTTCCGTGGCTGCCATACAAATGTTCGTTCGGAAAATGGATTTTGTAAGAAAAACTGGTTTGTTCTCAATATTACTGCTCTTAAACACGGTCATGGGCAATATGTAATGTGTTTAAGCTGATCTGCGAAGTTTGGTCGAAGTCGCTAACCGTTGACAAGCTATTTCAAGTGTATCAAAACTTCGGTACAGACGAAGTTAGCTTTGCCTTTCTCGTTGGTTCTTTATTTGCCCAAACATCTTTTTTGAGCTATTGAATAAAAATTTGGGACCCAGAAAAGAACGCTTAGGCTTTAACAGAGCTTACAGAAATAGAAATAAAAATGGACACCGATTTCAAATTGTTCAATCGGTAGAGAATTCAAGCAGCGACCTGTATTGGCACGGTGTGTAATACGACAGGGCGTGCTCGATTGTTATTTTTCTTTCTTGTTTTGTTATTCTTATCAACTGTATTAGCCTAAAATTTAAATAATTTGAAAAGAAAACTAAAACAATTCGCATTTATAGTAATATTATAATATAATAGTAATAATAGAATAATAATAGTAGAATAATAATATGCTCTAAGAAATAAACTACTCTCTAACTATTGTAGTTTTGAAATTGGACTTCTTGATGTCGTTTTGACTTTAAGTGAGGAATCATTCACAAGAACCGCGTGATAAATCCCAAGCTTCCCTTTGATAGTTTTACAATTTTTGAACCTGGTTTTCAAATATTTTGTACACTGTTGGTAATCTTTAGGGGTGTTAAAAACATTGATGGTTTTCAAATTATCATTTGCCCATTGATAAAGGTTTTCAGCTGTAAGTATTTCATTCTTGTTCCTTGTTGGGAGCAGTATTGTCGGGCAAGCCGCTCCCCTTCCATATCGCAAGGAAAAATTATGTGGGAATTCCTTTAAAAAAGTTGACCATCGTACGTGGGCGAACTAAGAACCGAAAATAAAATTTATTAGAAATTTTTGACAAATTTTTAATACTGATATTTTTGAGATTACATGACAAAAATGGCTATAACTTACTCAATTTTCAAGCTACCGATATGTTCAGACACGTTTTTTGCTGGACAAAGGTTTTTGAAAAAATTCTTTTTTCCCGAAAAGTAAAATATAAAATTTTTCAAAATATTTTTCAAGTGAACTTTTTAATCCTGAACATTTGAAAAAAATGCAAAGCTTTATCTTAAACCGTTTTCGCGTCATTTAAAATTTAAAAATTCACAAAATTACACTTTTAAGCGTAGAACTTCAGCAAAAGAGCTCAAAAAGCTCAAATTTTGGGATTAAGTTTCTCTCAGAGTAAGCTCCCTTTGAGCCAATTATCATCTATTATAACGCCCCACATGTATAAATAACTCACAAAACTTTTGGACCGAAAGACATTGTTTTGTGAGTTATTTTTGGATGGGTATTTTTGTTTTGGCAGTTCCTTTGTTGAGGCGATTTAACAAATTAAAATTAAAATGCTTCAGATGGAAAGCGAATTAGAGAAGTTTACCTGTATTTTCAAAGCGATTCCGTACTTGAAATGAGCTTTTTTTCGGTTGTTACATGACTTTTGGGATTGTTTCAATATTTCGCACTTAAAATTTCAGTCCGAATGTCGAGATATAATTTATCTTTATTTAAGCTCCCCATTTTTTTTTCTGTATAGAGTAAAAAGCGTATGCTCCCGCATTCACAGTAAAAAAATGGTTAAATAACTTCTAAAATTTTGAAGATATCGTTCTCATATTTAAAAGTTACATTTAGATTTGCCATTTCTATTATCTCTGAAATTTTCATCAACATTGCATAATAATTAACAGAGTTATAAGAAATGTTGCATACTTTTCGTCTTTTTCTTAAGGAACATAACTTTTCGCAACGCTGTCTGCAATCACAATGTTAATATATTAAGGCCATTTTCTGATCTAGAGGGCTAAATTTTACATGTTTTTTTTTAAGTTCCTTGGAAAGAAATCGGAAAGAGATTTTGTAATTCTGTTTTTTGTATTTGGTTGTACAATTCATTATAAAAAAAATACAAAATTAAAAAATT
>JAEIFU010002946.1:0-35371 GCA_018904235.1 Lordiphosa stackelbergi
GACCTAAGCTAGGAAAATGGGAATGGTATTAAAATTTGTTGTTAAAGCCCCGTACGCAGAAAGCAGAAAATTTCACAACGTCGTCATAAAATTAAACACCTTGGCTTTGCTTTGATGCTTATGTGCTGTCAGAAAGTGTTTCTATCCATGTAAAAATACTGTGACGTCTGTGGTTGGACTTAAGTCATCACAAAATTGTTACTTTTATTATTAATTGACATCGGATCAATAGCATAAATAAAAGCATAAATACATATTTATTTTACTGAAAACCTAAATTTTAATAATGGTAAGTGAAATTAGTCTTCCTATAATATTATCTTATTTTTGAAATTATTCGTTTTACTTTATTTTTCTTCGATTTCATCCCTTGAAATTCCAATATACATTCATGTGTTCTACAAATAAATTTCAATCCAATTGATTGGCAGTGATTAAATTATGGTGTATTTTGATTTTTTGATTTGAAATCAATTTTTTTTTCCATTTTGGCTTCTTTTGCACCTGCACATCACTAATTCATTCCAGTCCTTACACACCCTTCGTCTCGCTCACACTCATGCCTTGCACCACCCGTTCGAGTTTGTTGTTGCTTTGTTCATGGCCGAGCCATTCTCATAAGAATTATTCCAATTTATAAACACCAATTTGGCCCATTTGGAGGTTAAGTCGGCGTTTTATTTATATTCCAGACAGTTGCCCGCACATAAACATAAACAAACCCTTGGAGTGCCTTTTTCTTTGCGGCCACAAAGTGCATGCCAATTACTTTGCCGCCCCACAAGCCACGCGGTTACATCACTTACGAATTTTGTGAGACGAGCCGACAGAACGAAGAAATAAAATTTTTGTTTGTGGTTGGCTGTGTCATTTTGAGGTTAAATATGTGCTCGAGAAACTGACCACTTGGAAGGATTCAACTTTACCTTTCAATCGGAACGTTTAGTTGAGTGCATACTTTAAAGTGGCCGTTTTTAAATGCGGCACAACGATTTCTTGCAAAATGTCCACGAACGCCCGGAGAAAGAAGAATTGCCATTGCCTGTCTTTGTCTTTTCGTTTATTACGTTATTACTCTTTGTCTTTTCGTTTATTACGTTCATTACGTTATTTAACTTGCAATCGATTACTTTTAGTGGAAAACGGTGGGCGGTCACACTAGTCGGTAACGACAAATTATTGTATGGCGGTGGGCATTAACCAAAAGGTTCTATAAAAGCCAAACAAAGTGAACTTGAATGATTGTGCCAAAGAAATAAATGGAATAAATAATAATAAATGCTAAATTTCGTTATCGATAATTATCGATGTAGCTTTGCTTATCGATGAGTTTTGAATTTGAATTTCGAAATAAATTATTATTATCTGCAGGAATTGCTATATTTTCAGGTGGCGTTTGTCACCCAAATTTTTTTATGAATCATCCAGACTTTACAAAAAAACAGTGATCCATTTGCATATCTAAAGAGTGTGTTCCTTTACCTATCGGCGGCAAAGATCAAATAGGGTGTACTTGTTTGGCCGCAAATTAAAATACTTTTCGAGGACTGCCAGTTCATTTTAATGTTGTCCAAGAATGAGGAGGACTCATGGAATTCGTTAAATTTCAGAAGTCTTAACTATAAAGAAGTCGTCCCAAATTTAATACGAAATTTTGAGAAATCAGAAAGAGTTTGTATATTCTATTAAAGTTTTCATTGTATTCATAATCTGCACATTGGATTTTGCGATGAGGCCATTATGGGGGACTTTTCTTGGTTTCTTACGCGTGAGAAAAACTGTGCACACAAACGGCTTGAACGGTAAAACTGAAATTGCTCATTTTTTAGATAAATGCTAATAACTTCAACAATTTAAAACAGATGTTTTGATAAATGAACACTTTTTGAATTTATTATACATTAGGTTACATCATCCAAGAGAGAAAGAAATTTTCAAAAAATTTTTCTTGGTGAAAATAGCGGTTTTAATGGTTTTCCACTGAAGACAACGTATACAATTTAGCGTCCATAGTCCATCTAAAAATTGCCGAAAAGAAAAAAGTATATTGCTTCTTTGTGTTTCAAACGCGGACCGGTTCAGACAATTACTGCTTTACAAATTACAAACTATGGGCATATCAACCAAAATTGCGAACTTTCTCGAAAAAAATATATAAAAATACAGAAAGCATTGTGTGGACTAAGACCGAAATTTCTGAGGAGTTTCAAACTTATAGTGGCGTAAAGCAATGCTGTCTACTCTTCCCTCTGATTTTTACGTTGTACCTTAATGATCTTCATGATCAACTGGAAGGGGGACTCTATATCGGGCACGTTAACATAAGATTATTGCTCTACGCCGATGACATTGTCATTTTATCTGACGATATACGTGTTCTGCAGAAAATGATTACACGTTTGGAGAAATATTGCGATTTATGGGGAATGGAAGTAAACATGTCCAAATCAGAAAAAAATGGCTGCTTCAGAACAATGGTTTTACAAATCCAACCTTATAAAAATCACAAGTATGGGGCTATGCATGTTTCAACGAAACTAATATGTTGCAAAGATTTTTCATCAAACGGATTTTACGACTACCAGACTGCACACCAAATTACACACTATGCCTAGAAACGAAAAGGTTTTGAATAAACTACGTGTTTGCGCCACCAGAATGCTAAATTTTGTTATCGATAACTATCGATATATGTAGCTTTGTTTATCGATGACTTTTGAATTTGAATTTCTGTAGTTTAGTTGATTGAATTATCTGTAAGAATTGATATACATTCTGGTGTTTTATTTTTGTTTTTAATTTATTTTATTTTATTATTAATTATTAAAAAAAAATTTTTTTTAAATTAAATATTTACGCTAATTTGATCTCAACTTGTTTAAAAATGTACTACCATATTACAATATTTTATACAGTCTTAAATTGGTATACTTTTTGCTGATAAATTTCAGAATTTTCGAAGAATTTTCAAAAACTTTTCGAAAATCATTTTTTTCTTAAATCATGGATAACAACAAGTAAAATGAGTAATGTTTTGCTCTAAAAGCTTAAAAAAACATTAATTGGCTGCTATTTTGGTGAAAAACTTGAGTATCTAATAAACAATGACAACAAAAAAAGTAAATTTTTTTGGAAATTCACACTTTTGGGTCCGTTTTGGAGGATGTAGAAGTGTTCAGATTATAAAACCTTGTTCGAAAAAGTTGTTTGGTATCTCAAGAGCTTCTTTTTTGCCAAAAAAGTATGCGAAAAATTCTGATTTTTTAAAAGTTATACTCGAAAAAGTAAAAAAATACGATTTTAAAAAAAGTTTTTTAAGAAATGCGACCGGAAAACATGAATTTTTTAAAAATCTTTGTATGAAAAACTTATTCTGCGGACTGTTAGCTACAATTTTGCCGAAGACAGTTTGCAGCTATCACTAAAACTGAATGAGCTGTTTGCCCAAAACTAAAACCAATTAAACTCAGTTCGTGAAGCAGCAAGGAGTGATTGACATAGTCAAAAGCCTTACTGAAATCAGTATAAATCACGTCAGTTTGCATATTACATAAGAATCCTTTGATCACTAATGATGTAAGCTCTAATAAGTTAGTTGTAGTGGATCGACGCTTCACAAAGCCGTGTTGATAGGGTGAAATAATGGAACTGCATAAATGCTGCAATTGAGATGTCATAATTCTCTCAAAAGCTTTCGGAATTTCAGACAACTTTGAAATACCTCTATAATTCTCAACACCAGACTTATTACCTTTTCTATGGAGAGGAATGATAAAATATTCGTTCCATAACATAGGGAAAGTGGATGATAACAGAGACAATTCGAATAATTTATGAATAGGCTTACAAAGTGCATCAGCGCAAAACCTAAGTACACAACCAGGTACTCCATCGGGTCCCGGTGCATAGACAGGTTTTACAGAGTTAAGATCGCAAAGAAGAGAGCTTTCAGTTATCGCAGGGCTAAAAATACAATTAGACTTATTCAGCCGATAAGGGTATGGTTGATTCGCAGGAAAGCTAGTGGACGAGTAGGTTGACGTAAAAAACTCCGCAAACAGATCGGATATGGCCTGATCGGTGTTCGCTTTAATATTACCATAGCGCACGGATGAGGGGGTAGTGGAAGATTTGCGTTTAGAGTAAACAAACGAATAAACGAATAAAACTGCTTAGGATTTTGCGAGAATTGCAGCCTGCAACGGTTAAGATGGTCTTTATAACATTGTGCATTAAGCACATTAAATCTAGAACGAACATCCACATATCGAGAGAAATCAGATGATTTTTTTGAAATCTTATACTTTTTGAAATACCTTGACTTCTTTTTTTAGAGATTCTTGTTTGTTTAAGAGATAGAAAGCTGAAATTTGGACAGGAGTTTCTGTTAGTGGTGAAAGTGCGTACTGAGGAAAGCTCGGAAAAGTCGGAAAAGTTTGAAAAATACTATTTTTCATCCGATTGACTTGAAACTTGGTTTGTAAGGATAGTACGCGAAATAATTTGACACATGTTTTCCCGATTCTGGAAAATCTGCCCACGAGGAAAATGGCCGGAAATTCTGCATGCAAAAAAATTATTTTTCATCCGATTGGCTTGAGATCGGTTTGTAGGGGAAAATACGAAATAGTTCGATATGTGATTTTCCGAAGTTGGAAAATTTGACCCGATAAGGTTTGTAAAGAGTTCAACCTGACTGACTGGTGACCGCCGCACAGCCTAAACCATAAAAGATGGGAAGATGAGATTTTCAGAGTAGTTTTATCTTAAGCTGAAAGTGAGTACTAAGAACGGATTTTGAAAAAACTCTGTCGGGACATGTGTAAAATTCGCGAAAAACTGTTGTATGAAACTTTTTGGTTTTTCGTCCGATCAAGTTCAAACTCATTTTCAAAGATCTATATTTATATTTAACAACAACTGCATACCAAGCTTCCGGAAAATTTATCCCTCCTGGGTGGAGAGTGTGCGTTCAAGGTTGTATGTGCGAAAGTTGAGTAGGCTGCGATTAGCTCCAAACTCATTTTCAAAGTTACACATAATAAATCATAAAAAAGTGACTTTCAAATTTTGGAAAATCTAACACCAAAATCGGAAAACTCATGGAAAACTGTTGTATGCAACTTTTTTGTTTATTATCTGATCAGATTCAGATTCAAATTCATTTTCAAAGATCTATAAGAAAATTCAACAATAACTGTGTACCAATTTTCCGGAAAATGCCACGGGGAAAAGTCGGAAAAGTTTGTATGGAAAAATTAATGCTTCACCCGATTGACTTGAAACTTGGTTTGCAAGCATAGTACGTAAAATAATTCGACACGTGTTTCCCCGATTTTGGAAAACCCGCCCACAAGGAAAATTGCTGGAAAATTTGGCGTGCAAAAAACTATAATTCACCTGATTGGTAGTACTATAGTAAGTGAAATAAATTGAGATGTGATTTTCCGATGTTGGAAAATTTGACCCAACGGTCGGAAAATTCCTAGAAAACTCTGCATCCAAAAAACTACTTTTCTCCCGATTAACTTAAAACTCGGTTTGTAGAAAGAGAATACGAAATAATTTGTAATTGCATTTTCCGATGTTGGAAATACCGGCGGGATGCCCACTGGGAAAGGGGAAAATAGTGGGCAGGATGTGGGTGGTAAGTGGGTGGGATGTGGGTGAGAAGTGGGTGAAAGTTGTGTAAGAAGTGGATGGGATGAGGGTGGTACGAACGCAGCAGCAAAGTCGTACCGGTTAAAAAGCAAAGTAGTAAAACGTTTATTTCAAGACTATGTATGTAAGATTCCATTGCTGGGCTCTACAGATAGAGCTGGAGAAACATCGATGGTAACATTGCTTGGCGTCCATAAGAAAGGTAAGGTGACCAATTTGCGGTTCTGTCAATATGCAATATGCAACTTCAAAAAATGTGATTTGACCAAACCCTATTATGAATGAATGTGGTTGATGCTTATCCATTTACATGCTATAATCAAAAAAAGTACGATTTATTAAAACTCACAAATTTTCCATGATTTGAACACACACTCCCTCTTTTAGTTTAAGAACTCTTTCAACTTCTCTGCCGTAAGGACGTTTCCAAATGTTAGCGAATTGTGAGTTTTTAAATGAAGTACTGTGGTCAATGAAAAACTATAATAGTCTAAAATAGCATTACTTGAAAAGGCGCCTCTCGGCAGAATAGTTATATTTAAAAAAAAAACGGATTTTTGTTCTGTCTGACCATTTATAAACAATTTAACTCCAAACTCTAAGCAACTCCAAAAGCCCCCATTTAGAAACTTTACAAGAAATGTCAGAAATCCTTACCTCTTTGAAAAGGGTAACACTTAGCAAATTTTTGGGAGAAAATATGCCACTATTTCACTAATTATCCCAGTAATATGCGAGATGCAGCGAAACGCTTAAAAAATGCGAAGTAAGCTTAAGTCTGTCCAATTTCTTTGAGCACACTAAAATCTACTGATGGAATATATACTGCGCCAGTGCCCACATGCCAACAGAACGGGCGCCTTTATTCATAAAGATCTGATGCTACTCGCATATGCCGATGATATCGACATCATCGGCAAAAACGAACGGGCGGTCAAGCAGGGCGTTTTCAGAGATTGAGAGGCAGTCAGAACTGATGGGTCTAGCGGTGAATGAGGACAAGACGAAATACCTTGTATCCGCGGACAAAAAGTCCTTGCGTCTTGGACAATTTGTTACAATGGGAGAATACAACTTTAAAGTTGTTGAGGATTTTGTTTACCTCGGAACGACGATAACCAGCGACAACAACATCAGTCTGGAAATCCGACGAAGGATCACTCTTGCAAACCGATGCTTCTACGGGCTAAGTAGAGAGCTCAAGAGCAGAGACCTCAAGCGAAGAACAAAATTAGCCCTATACAAGTCGCTAATCATCCCAGTCCTGCAATACGGCGCAGAAGCATGGACAATGACAGCAGCGGATGAAGCGGCGATTGGCGTGTTTGAACGAAAAGATTCTTCGGAGGGATTTATGGACCCTTTAAAAGTTGGCGATGTTTTCCGCATTCGAAATAATGACGAACTGTATGAGCTCTATGGGGACACCTGTCTGGTCAAGCGCATAAAGCAAACAGCGGCTGCGCTGGTTAGGACATGTCACCAGGATGGACGAAGAAGCTCCAGTAAGGAAAAGCCTTATTATTCGAAGGCGGCTGACTTCGGAGGAAGAGGCAGGCGGGGGGAGACCTCGACTGAGATGGGATGACCAGGTTCGGGCAGACCTTGCTGCTTGGTTTGACCAATTGGTCCCAGCTCGCACGGAGCAGAAGCGACTGGCGGACATTGTTGGCAGCGGCCGAGACCGTCGAACGGTTGTGATGCATGCATACAGACAGACAGACGGACGACGGACAAGGCTAAATCGACTCGGCTGTTGATGCTGATCAAGAATATATATACTTTATATGGTCGGAAACGATTCCTTCTGCCTGTTACATACATTTGCACGACATAAGTATACCCTAGATCTCAGAGATGCCCCTGCAATTTGGAAAAAACGTTATATCTCCCACAGTTTTGAAGATAGATTCGTACTTTTTAGAGATAGTTAGTAATTAGCAAAATGAATCGATTTGCCGAAGAAATGATAAAGATCGAAGGAACGGTTCTCAAGTTATGAGCAAAAAAGCGAAACCAAGCCCCCCCGCTACCACCCTTCCCACCCTAAAAAATGTTGCATACTTTTCGGATGGTCACCCTAAGGAACGCAGGAGCAGTGTTAAACATGTTTTTTCATGAGTAACGGGTTTATCGAAGTCGGTTAGAGCCGACTTAACTTACGCTCTCGTTGTCAATTGTACAGGGTATATTGAAGTCGGGCTACTCGACTGCAACGGTCTTACTGTTGAAATTCCGTCCTTGGTTTCCAATATTTTCGGCTCTGTAAAATTTTTGGAGGTAGCCAAAGAGAGTGCTACAATATGAGATGCTGCCGTTGCTAAAGAAGGATTAAGGGGACAGCTCAACTTTCGTACAAAATAAAACAAAGCCATATACTTCGCCAGGAAATTTGTGTATTTATGTTTCAACAGGTGTGGTTAGAACCACGTCTTATTCCTTATTCGATTAATCAGCCTGTTGAAGAAGCTCTTTAGTCTGCGCCGTCGTGATGGTCTGGTGGTTATGACACTACGAACAGTTGTGGAAGTTATCGTTGCCCTAGCCAAACACTCGACATTTGTGGGATAGAGTTGGCAGTTGATGCAATTGGTATCCAGCGGAGCCACGTCACAGGTAACAGCGCCAACGGTATCCAGGTAATAGAAAGCGGTTAGAAATAGAAGAAAATATTTAAGTGAATACATTTTGCAGTCCCGAACTTTCAACGAATGCCGAATTTTGACTACTGTGTGACGACTTATAGCACCGTAAAGAACAAGTCCAGTTGGCACAGGTGTTTTGCACTAACAATAGACATTTGTACATATTTGCTTAGCAAATCGTTGGACCTGCGTGTGGAACCACAATTTTTCTTAAGTTTTTCAAAATCCATCTTAAGTTTATTCTCTTTTAGTTGATCCGAGAACTGAGTTCTCTTTCCCCCCCAACGGTTCGCTCTTAAGTCCCAAAGAGCACGAATGCAAATGGCGAGCGTTCGCGTTCGCGCCAAACTTTTTCCGCCCGCTTTGGTGCCGATGCTCTGTTTTTATTTTTATTGCTCTGTGTGCTTTCGGCTGTGCGGGCCAGCGGAACCACTATTAAATTTTTGTTTTTGCCGTGGAACGGCTCCGAGCAGTTTCAGAGCGATGCGCGCGCGAGTAAACGCCGACTGATCGTGATTGCATTTGTGTCTATTTACCGTTAAGCTATGAATGTGTGTGAGTGCGTGAGTGGGTGAAAGCAAGAACCATCAACATTGAACTAGAATGCAAACACGAGCACGAGCAGCAACATTTTGCTTTGACTTGGCAGTAAGTACAGAAAAACAACAGCAAAAAATAACCGCCATCCTTTTGACAGGCGGCGACGACATAAAATGTCAAACTGTCGATCAACATCAAGGCGAAATATGCAAGATGCGTGTCTCAAATCCCAAAGAGGGGTCGTCGTCGAAGTCTGTGGCAAGCAGTTGCCGTTTATGCAATCCCCCACATCTCCATACTCCTGCCTGGCCGCCTTTAATCTCCGGCACTGATCTGTGCTTTTGGCTACGCGTTTTGCATGCTCCGCCCGCTGATTTCTGCTCTTCTGTGGAATGCGTTTAATTTGAATTTGAATTTTTTATTCGTTTTTGTTGCTTCTTTCGCTTGTTTTTACAACGCAAAACACTTGTTGTATGCGCGTTTGCCTTTGGAGAAGAAATCAAACTAAGCGCAAACTTTAATTAATATTCCACGCACTTCCCTGCACACACACACACACACACACATTCCACGCGCACATGAAATATTCGAACAATGTTGTTTTTGTTGTTGCACAGTGTTTGTAATTGTTATTATGGTTGCATAGATTTCTGTAGACTCAGTAGACAGAGGACTTGGGCACATGCTGTAGTATTTATGGACTTCAAGAAACAAAGAGTACCCAATAGCCCCAGTATCAAGTATGGGATAGCATTGGACCATGCTGTCATGATAAAGCTCAGAATTTCAGAAAATCGAAGGTGTCACGGAAATCTGACAAAAATCTCATGAAGATAAACTGAGCTATAGTGAGTAGCTGTGGGCTGTAATGGGCTATTATTAAACAAAAGAGCCGTGTACAACAAGAACCGTACATTCTGTGATTGCTCTCATGGCGTAAGCCTTGGCCAGCGTTCGGCTCATATCGGAGTGAATAGCGAAATGTGTCCGGCCCTTGCCGGCCAGAAGTGACCCCATCTGGTCTAATGCAGAGAATTTAGCTAAGGGTTCTATATGATAATACAATGAATATAGTTTATATGCAATATTTTTGCATATAAGCGATATTTGCATTTAAGCGGTTATCGGTTACATGCAAATCATTTGCATTTAAGCAAACTATCGGTTGTAAGCAAAATTAGCATATGAACAATTTAGTGAATTATGTGTAATTTAGCTATTAGATAAGGATAACTTGAATCACTTTACGATTCAAAAGTCGCAAATGTGTGTTAGTACTAAAATTAGTTTCAGTCTTTTCAATATTTGATCATCTTACAGAAATTGATTTTTTAAAAATCTGTCATTTTTGTTTGGTAGTTGCTTTCTTTCAGAATTTAACAAGATCTGATCTGCAATGTCTTCAAAAGCGGTAATATTATTATTATATCAGGAAAATGTCGAGGTAGTGAATCCAAATTTAGTAGGGCTTAGTAGGTTCAATATTATACCGTGAATCCAGTTGTCTATTTAAACTTAACCTTTGTATTAAGTAGGTTGTTTGTGTGTATTGTAACAAAGCTTTCAGATACCTAAATTTAGTAGGCAGAAGTGTTTAGTGTGGTCGAGTGTCCCGACAGCAAAATACCCTGAACCAAGTAATGTGGTTAATATGGCTTTGAATTCCTATTATTTTAAAATTTATTTGAATAAATGGGGAGGCGCACTTACTTATCTTCGGTGTTTTTGCTCGGATCTTTTTATGTAAATGTAAGATTGGTTATACAGCTCCTCCACCGGGGCCAAGCCAAGCTTCTCTCAGATCTCATTATGGTATACAGATCTCATTATGTTCAAACTTAAAAATTTCGCGGTTAGAAGGAGAAGGAAGAGGAGTTTGCCAAATCTGAAACAAACTTTATTTGGTAACGGTATCAGTATTAACAATAATAATATACACTTAATTTTTCACAAACAATAATTTGAATTTTACAGTCTCTGTTATCACAAGAACTTAAATCATACACTTTATGTTAATAAGGTTATATGAAAGGTGACACTCATATCTACGGTTACTAGATCCGATTTCAGTAAAAGTGGAATTGCTCAATGTCAAGTGGATTCAATTCGTAGAAAAAGTAAGCCTTGATCTAGTAACCACAGATTTCCTTTACACCTTTTATTTAAATTTGTAAAGTAAGCTGGCCAATTCAAACGTTTATATGAAAACCGAAGTGGAATTGAGAACAGAACTGATAATTTTTTTCTAATCATGTAAGAGATCATTTAAAAGATTTTTCTTTTAGCGATCATCTTAAAAGATATCTTTCAATTTTCTTTCAATGAATGATGTTTTTTTTATATTAAACATTCAAAAAGTACAGGGTTGCCCATATTCGACGGACCCATCTGGCAACGCCATAATTTTGACAGAGATGTCAGATCGCTTAATGACATACCGCGTTTGAAGCGTCAGTCCAAGCAGATTTTTACCATGGAACAATACACGCCACGCGAGCGCTCTGAAATAGTTGAAATTTACATTCAACAGAACAAGTCAATTGTGAAAACTCAACGTGCTTTTAAAAAATTAAAAATGACAGCACATTTCATTGAATGGGACCGTAAATAAGCAAAATTGCCGTATTTACGCCACTGAAAATCCTCAGGAGATTCAAGAAGTGCCTCTTCATGACGAAAAAGTCACAGTTTGGTGCGGCGTTAGTGCGAAAACGGTCATTGGGCCGTTTTTCTTCCAAAATGAAAATGGCCATGCTGTTACCATCAACCAGGAGCGTTATCGCGACATGATGACCAATTTTGTGATGCCAATTATTCGTCGAAAGCGTATGAGGCAGTTCTGGTTTCAACAAGACGGCGCTCCACCGCACACAAGTCGCATAACAATCGATTTTCTGAAGAAATTGTTTCCGGGCCGTTTGATGTCGAAAAGTGGTGATTTGGACTGGCCACCGCGTTCGCCCGATTTGACGCCGCCTGACTTCTTCTTTGTGGGGATATTTGAAGTCAAAGGTTTACGTTAACAAGCCAAGGACCGTAGAAGAGCTCAAGGACAACATTCGTGAAGAAATAGCCGCTATTCCGGCCGAAATGTTGGCGAAATCGATGGAAAATGCTGCAAAAAGGGCACAATACGCCATCAACGCCAGAGGCGGCCATTTGAGAGATATCATATTCAAAAAATTGATGTAAACAAATCTACTTGGAACAAATTAAATGATTAAGATTGCCAACCCCAAATTTTTATTTTTTTCTTTGATTTTAAAAAAAAAAAACATGGGTCCGTCGAATATGGGCAACCCTGTTATAAATGTATTGACAATTGTAGCTGAAAACTTTGTATTGCTACTAAAGGTCCTGAACCTCTTTAAAAGCAGTCAGGTTGTAGTTTTTTGGGGTCCATGGATTTGAACTACGAATAAAACGCTTCAAAATTATAATCTCACGAATCAAGCACCAATTGTTTTAAAAAAAGATTTTCTTAATTAAAATCGAGATTTTTTGAAATTGATTTAATTTGGAACTAAACTGGGACTTTGTATGTGAAGTGACAAAAATTTGGCCAGCTACTAGATCATAGAGAAGTAAAACTGCACGCTTTAATTCTACTAGAGTAAATTAAGCAGTCAGCTTAAAAGTTGTAGGCATATTTGTGGTACTTCACGTACATATGAAGGCATGCAGTTTTAATTTGAAATGCAAGCGAATTCCATTGAGTAGAAATAGTTCGTAGTACATATTTTGACAAGACCTCCTGTATACATTTTTCCCCCAATTTTCTTCAATTTTAAAATATTTCGTTATTCGCCCTGAACATTATGAGTAATTTTCCTTAAGGTAGAATGTAAATTTCCTGTGAAATCACCAACCAATTACAGAAATGTGTCAGTGAAACTAGGCTATTATATATTTCATTTGAAAGATAGAAAAGTTAAATCGATTTATTGGTTCAGATCTTAAAGCAAATTATGTGGGAACTTCTCTTAAAAATATATTAAAAACTGGGTATATCCGCCTATATCTGGTGAACGACAGGATTGACTTTTTAATCAAATTCAGCGTTCAAAAATACTTCAGAATCAGGTATCAAATTCAATGAGAAGACTCTATTAAATTTTGTTGACTATTGTTATTTAAGCTGCGATTCACTCAATATTATTTTGTCGGCCGGTCACAACGCCCAAAAAATTTTTTTGGGGTTGTGTCCGATTTTTAACGGACTTATCGTCCAAAGCTAATTTGGGCGATAAGTCCGAAAGATTTGGGCGATAAGTCCTTGGGGGTTATGTTATGTCACCCCAGATTTTATATTCAAATTGAGCAAAATAATTATCCTTAAATGGATTTTCATTTTCATTCAATATGATACGATAATACAATATTCTCGTACGAAATAATTCCAAATCAGGTAAGATCACTGTCACATTGAAAGTATTCTACATCATTTTAGATTGAACCTTGCAACTTTGAACTTTTATGACACTTGTGATTCATTGAACTGAAACATCAGTATTGCTTCTGGGTTTTGAATACTTTTAAACTTTCATGCTTGCTTCCGTTTGGTAGAGCCTTGAAGTACAATCTAGAGGCATCGGCAATAATTTAAGTTAAAAACGGCTCATTTGCCGTATGATTTTTACTGCATTCACTATGAATCTTTGCGAAGTTAATAGAATTTAGTTTGCACCAACTCTGACGACCGCTCCAATCTGAAGCATAGTCTTCATTTAGCTTTACAGCAGTGTCCGGCAAAACACACATGCTTATTTTGCCTTTGCATGTGTGCGTTCAGACACGCGAGAGCGATCTCAGTTAGCACATGTTTGTTATTGCAGCAGTTATATGAGAGCAGTGTACGCTCGTATAGTGTCTGTGTATCGACGCCGCTGCTACAGAGGATGGACGTCGCTTCTTGTATACACAGAAAATTGAACGGTGCCGGACTCTGCCTTAAAGCGAGCTCCTGTGCTTTTGCCAGCAAAACTGGTATATCAAAATTCCGTGCATATAGCGGATTTGGTTAATCTACAACAGTGCTGTCTTTAAGTGTACATGTGTGATATATCTTTTTCTTATCTTGTGTGGATTGGTTACTTCATTACCTGCATTGTTTTTAATGCACGAGATGTTGCGAAGCCTTGCTTTATCCTTCGCAGAAAGCATCTTTTGAAAATTGTTGGTTTTTAAGTAATTTAAAATCAAACTTTTTCTTTAGCTATTAGAATATGATGTGAAATTCATGCAGGTTTTATTACAAAGTCAGCTATTTAGCTATCAGGAACTGTGTTGCAAAAATTATTAGCTTACAACCGATTAAAATAGTACGTAGAAATTTTAAATTTGATGTATAATGTTTGTATATAAGCGATATTTGCATACAAGCGGTTCGTCATATAAAAGATATTTACTGTAAAAGCGTTTAATACCTAAGAAATTGCTTCTCAAGTCCACAAATAAGGCCCAATGATAACTGCATAACCATGATTGTAATAATACACAACCGCGATCAAAAACCATGGATGACCAATGATAAAGAATATAAAAATCACTATAACAGGATGTTAAATACCAAACTAGAACAAAATAAAAAGGAGAAGAAAGTGACATCAGCTTGCACTTTTTACATAGCACACTCGAAAACCGGCCACTTATTCTGTCTAAAAATCAATGCGCATAATAAATTGCCTCCTTTTAAGGCGAGGACACGCACAAGTGAAATTAGTTCGCTTTGAAGTGAGTTAAAACAACTAAATCTAAGAGCCCGCATAAGCAGACAGCGCAGCAAGTGCAGTTTGGGCGACTTTGCTTCGCTTTTAACTGTTGTTTTTTAATGTTTCTACCGCCCCTTTGTACGGTATACAAATTCATTGGGAAAAATTTGTTTAGCGAAGAATTAAATGGCTGTTGATTATAATGTATTAACTTTCTCTCTTAAGGTTAGGTAAGGCTAATAATCAGACGGTCCATTCGCGAGTTATATCAATTGATTTGAGGTAAAATAGCAAAAAGCGGTTTTAGGGCCATAATTTCAGATTTTGGGGGTGTTAGGAGAAATCCACGTATGGGGAAATGCTATACTCGACTAGCCCAACAATATGTACTAAGTCCCGTGAAATGTTTGTTGATTTCGGAGTCCCAGAAATCTCTTTGGGTTGATCTCAAATCTCTCATGTTTTTTTTTTTAGAAAACTTTGCACAATTTACAACCCAAACAATTTTGACAAGCAAAATTAATTTTGGAAATGTAAACAACATTTTTTAGGATAGGTTGCATCAATATATATATTTTTGTTTTAATGTTAAAATTTATGCTCCTATATTTGTTCGCCAAACCAACCAAATGCTGCCGTATTTATTAAAACCAACTTGCCACTCATCCTCAGCTGGCGCCGTCTATCTATGGTAAAGGTAAAAGGTAAAATTGGCTATACAGCCCCTCAAAAGGGCCAAGCCAAACTTCTCACAATCTCTTGGCGTGTGTGCTTTAAATTTGTTCGCACAAGAGAAAGGGACCTACAGTTTAACGCCGAATCCGAACGGCAAAGTTTTGAGAATTTGCTTTTTCATGGCTAGTTACTTCACAGCTGGCGCCACTAGCTGGTGAAGGTGACCGTATGTGTAAAAGCTAATTTCTAAAGAAAAAACTTTTTTTATTTGATGTTCCGAGGCGGGATCGAACCCACGACCTCCCGCCCAGCAGTCCAGCACACTAACCGCTGGGCCACACGCGGCCACAACTTGTTTTATAACAAAATCGAAAATTTCTAATGAACACCATTTTAATTCATATCTAGAAAATGGGAACATTTTTTTTTGCGAGAAATGATACCTGGTTTTAGGAGATGGAGCATTATGGTGGACTCTGACCTTCTATTAAATTTTCAAATAAGAAATATATATCGCGCGTATAGGAGCCACGCACTCCATGAGCCAACTTAATTTATAAGCGGACTCTGTGTTTTGTTGTTGTGGCGTTCAGACCTGCAACAACAACATCTTCATATGTGTCAACAAAATTATTTTTTGCATTAGTATTTCACTTCTATGAACTATGAACTTGAGTTTTGAAATTTGGTCCGTAGGTTGGTAATAAGAATTTAAATATTTTACTGGCTTAGAACTGGTTTTTAACGGTTAGAAGGGATTAAGAAACCTATCTCATATAATATTTGAGCTATATACTGACTCTTGCTCTGTGGCTTGGTAACATGGAGTTACATATTTTACTAGTTTAGGACAAGCTTCGATACGGTTCAAAAGTGCTTAAAGCCATATCTCAGAAATTATTCATGCATGGAACTGGAAACTTGGTGTGTAGGCTGGAACTATAAAATTTCATATTTTTCCGTCTCCGAACTAGACGGCTTAACCAGATCAAAAGGGGTTAAAGTCTACATCTCAGAAATTATTTGGGATGTGATGTGGCAAATTAGTCTGTGGGATTATAATATGAGTGTAAGACATTTTTCATATCTCAGAAATTATTATGCTATGAAATTGGTGAGTGGGTTCCGAACAAGTATGAACGAGTTCAAATTATAATATCAACTTACATCCAGCTCAATCTTGAATAAAAGCGCTCTCATCAGAACCATATCCTCACAACGCAGAGGACCCGAGCATCGCCGAGTATTCGCTGTTTATAAACAAAAAAGGATTTGGAAAGGTCTTCAATGTACATAAAACCTTATTATTTTAAAACGTATATTTCATGATAGCCACAGACGGCTAAGCTAAAAAGTAGAGAAAATGAGGAACCAATTCATTTCGCTAAATTTTCATGGGGCAACCAAAAAAGAATTGTTTTACGGGAGCTTTATAAAATAATGGTCTGAACCGAGCGAATCTTGGAAAGTCGTCTTGGGGGCCCAAAATATTCTTACACAGAGGGAATTAACCTTTTCAGAAAATAAGTTGCCTTCAACTTAAAATAAGAACAAGATGTTATCAAAATTCTAAAACAAAGAAAGAGATTGCGATTTGTCTTTTTTTTACATCTCTCTTGTTTTTTTTTAAACTCAACTTCTTGTCGGCTCAACCAAACATGTTTATGAATCTGCAAAAGTGTGCAATGGCTGTATGTGCTAGCGCTTTATTCCAAAACGTTGTTCGTTAACTGCAGAAGAAGGTATCGGGCTCAATTCCCAGACAAGTCCGAAAAATTTTTCTTTGTTTTCCTGAAAGACTTAAATGAACTAAGTAGAATGGAGTGGGTCGTTAAAATTATTGTTCAGCAATGTCTCTAATCCAGCGTTGAGGGTTGTGGTAATATCTATTGCGTCGTGGGCTTAAGTAAATAACGGGTTAATGAGCTATGAGAATGACCAGCATCATATTCAGAGCTTGTAAATAATAGTTACCGCCCCTTCCTTCCAATCCAAGGAGAAATGTTCCATTCCCTATTCCAACGAAGCCTCCCAATACGTGAGGAATCGATCAAATATTTTCCCCAGCAGAGCTTGAAAACGAAACAATATCAACTCGATATGAGTTTTTGCAATCTCACAAAATTGTTTTTGAAGTGAATTGAGAAAAACCGTTTAACCCTTGAAAAATATCGAATGTGTTTCTAGCAAGAAATTCTGAATGGCAAATGCCAATGCAACAGGTTGCGTTTGACGAGGCGCTGACAAGCTTGTGACACTGACAACAATTGAACTAGATTCTAATTGTTGACCATGTTGTTGCTCCAATTGTTTGTCAGCAATTGGTTAGCAATTTAACGAGCTCATTGACGTCTTTTAATTATGGTTTTATGCATATGAGCCAGCAACGTGCCAACAAATGTGTCCACCGATGCGTCGGTGGTGCTGCTGTTGGTGGTGGTGCACCCACATAAAACCATTTTCTGGCACACATTTATTGTAGTCGGGCGATCGCGATAAGCGGCACACAAACAACATGCAAAAACACACAAAAAAACCGACTTGACATAAATGCCAAAAACGCATCGAATGTTGCGCAAAAAATGTCAAAGTGAAATCCATCAAAAATGCGGACGGCAAACAACAAAATTCTTGGGAAAAATAATCACTAAAGCTTGCATGATTAATTCAAATTGAAATGAAAAGAGTTGGCGAAAAGCGGCCAGAAATGCGGTGGGCGACACGAATGCTTTCTTCGATGTACAACGTTGCGTATGAGTTTTTCTATTTGGCAGCTGTCCGTTTGTGTCTTTCTATGTGTGTGTGTGTGTGTATTTTGATCAGCTGTTTGTTGTGCTACATTTAAACACATTCCCCTTCCCCTTTTTCTGTTCGTTCCCATTTTCCTAAATAGAAAATTGGTGCTGCCCGTTTCCACTGTTTTTCTTCTCTCTTTAGCGGCCGCTTCTCTTCGAATTCAAATTGTGCTTTGGCCATCTAGCACATTATTTTAATTGCTCACAAACGATCTTTTTGTTGTTGCGCAAATAAATTGACTTTGCTATTATGAATACTCTCTTATTCTCTGACGTAGTTCCATTTTTTGTTTTCATTGAAAATATTTGTTATAAATTTTATTGGCATTGTTTGGCCGTCGCTCAACAAAACGAACGCTTGGCGGGCTCTGCGCGATTTCAGCTTTTAAATAATCGTTTATTGGCCGTTTGACAAATTCGAAAACGCTTCAATTGATTTATTTGATTTTGTTCCGTTTTGTGTAGCGCTCAATTGCCCAAACTCTGGTGCTTCGAAACGTGTAATAAATGTCTTGTAAATTGGCTCGCAACATGTCGTGCAAGTGCATGATCGGTGCCTGAATGTAAGTGCGGTTTTGATGTGAATTATACGTGCTGAAATTCGCATTATAAATCCGTGATAAGTCTATGGCTGACATGCCATAAAGATTGCCTTAAAAGAACGGACCACAGTGGTGGAAATTAAGCACAAGACAATAAACGCATGCCAGGAAACAGGCCTATGGTGCAAAACACAAGTGCTTTCGGTATTGTTAAGTTGTTAGATCTAAATTTGTTTGTTTGTAAATCTCGAAAATGCTGATTCGACAGATATCATTTTCTAATTAGAAAATCAAGTTAGAGCACCAGTTGTTCCAGTTGAAGTTCCATCTCTAAAAACAGGGCTTAAACTCTCGCCAAAATCTTTTTTGTTTTGGGTTTATTTAATGTTTAAATAAAGTGTTTCAAAGCTCTCACGCTTATTAAATGTTCCTAAGTTTCTTTTCACACAACTCTCTCAATGTTTTTTAATCGTGCCTTTTATTAAATAAATACCAACAATCACTTGCTGTTTTGTGTTTTTCATTTTTCAGGAAGTTTTTATTGTATTTCCATAGATAAATTATATTTATCCTGAGATCCAGTCATCTGCTACCAAATCACTTTAACACAATCCCCCATCCCCCATCATCTTCCTTCTCCTTCCAGAAATAAATTTTTCAACCACAAAAATTTAGAATGTTCGCCAAACATGAGGGATAACTTGCAGCCCTTAATCCGCTGCCTGTCAAGTAGATGGCGCTACCACCGCCAGATGGAGCTAGTGAGAAAAGAGGTTTGCTAAATCTCCCAACAAATGAAAGGAGGTTTGAAGTCAACCAAAAGAAATTTCCGTGGCACCTAAGAATTGGAATTCGGTTGGATTTTGGTTGGAAGAGGTTTCTGTGGCACCCCACGTCAGAGACACACATGCCAACACGCACCTAGCCTTAGCTGCCTGCAATAAGCACAGTGGTTCTACAAACAAAATTGTTTCGTGTATAACTTTGGTGTTTTTGCTCGTGCATTTCAGAATATATACGGCCTAAGATAATATATATTAAGCCACAAGGTTGTAATTTTAAAATTGTGGATCTGACAGTTTCAAAGATCTGGGACAGGGTAGGAAATGTTTCCTTTTCCAGGTTACATACGTTTGCACAACTTTATGATACCCTTTTACCCATTTTCAGTGGATATTTGAAATATCCACTTTAAGATCATTTTCTATCCATTTCACATTTTTCAGCTCATTTGGATGAAGAATAAAGATCAATAAAATATTTTTTTCTGACATATCCTTTTTAAGCGAAAATAAATCTACTTCGAAAGTATCAAATGGATCCCAAATAAGGATAGTTAACTATTCAGTCCAAATTAAAAACTATTCTCTTTCTTCTTAGTTCATATCTGCCGGAAAGTGAATTTTAGTTAGAAACTTTTTGATTTTAATACTAGCGTTCTTAAACTCTGATCTTTAGCTGGACCTTCTTGTTTTTTTGGTACACAAGTGGTCAAGAAAATCGGGAATTTTGCAAAATTTTCAAAGGACCTAAAATAATTATGAAGCTTGGATAAATGCCAATTGAAGGCGCATCTATAAGAGATGTAGACGAAAAACCGCGAAAATTGGCAAATTTTCATTTGAATATTTAAGAAAGCGCAACCGTTGGTAGATTAGAGTCGTCGATTGAATACTCCAAATTGACCTACGATTATTATGAAGATTTGATGGATGGCAATGTAGACGGACAAATACGAGGTGTTGATCAAACTATTAAAAGAATCGCGAAATTTGCAAATTTTTCTTATGACTCAAGCTTTTTATGAAGACTTAACGGACGGCAGCAGTAGACGGGTAAATATTGGAAATGTATTAGGGTTGTCGAATATTTTTAAAATATCGAATCGATGATAATTTCTGATTTGAAAAAAATATCAAATGGTATTTGATATATCACTTTGAAAATATCGATATAATTTATTTATTTATTTAATTTAATATTTTTTTTTCCTTTTTTCCCATTGTCTATATTAAGCAAACATAAAAATATTTTTCAAGACATTCGAGTTTTGTATGTGTTGTACACATTAAATACTTTTAGATCCAATATTTGGATTTAGCTGACTTTAAAAATACGCGTTGCTTTACATGTAAGTCCGTCATACGGCCACGGGAGTTGCAAATTACTCATTTTATAGCACTGAACTACCATGGGTAAAAAGATACCTTAGGGCGAGTCTAGATAGTCCCGGCATGCGAATTCCAGAGATTAAGGGATTACTTTCCCATGATGTTTGCGGCAACCTAAGGTATAACTTCAGCTCACTATTTTGCGAATCGTGCATTGAAAGGCCTTTTAAAATCGACCTATTATTGGCTTCCATAAAGGGTCATCTGCATTTTCGTCATATGTAGAAATTTAAATGAAATCAATTAGTATTTCTCTTTTCTTAATTTTTGGGAAGAATCCAAATTATGCAATATTCAACTAATTACTGTGAATTCTAATTAAAGTTTAAAAATATTTACAAAATTTAATTTTTGACATACCGGTTTTTCTTGTCTTTCTATTAAAATATCATTAATCTCCTCTTGTACCCCGATTGGCGAGATGTACATCTTAGTAAACCTAAGATCAAGAAATCACGTCTTCACTAATACTTTATTGGACTCAAGTGGCTTGAACTTCCAGTAGTCGCCAAATCTTTTTCCTCTGTCGAAACATACATTTACTATTAAAAAGGACTCCTATTTTGACAGCTGCCAAATAACATAACGCTGGTTTTTATTAAGAGTTAGGAAGGATCTGAAAATGTTAATCTTAATAAACTGACAATTGGCTAAGAGTAGAGATGGGCGAGTAAGGACTATTCGTTCCCCTTCCGCCACGAGCCCGACCACGGCTGTCCCGTCCCAATCCCGACAAACAAATTTCAATTCAATCTCGTCGCGCCTGATCCTCTACTTATTTCGGAATCCCGTCGCGAGCCCATTTCTAGCTATGAGTCATTAACGATGCACCGGACATCATGAAATAATCCTTGAATTTGTCCATTCTATATTTTTGTACTGTCACAATAATTGCGTAAGCAGGGCTTCTTCTTTTTGGAGTAGAGGCTTTTCAAGCTTTCATCCTTCTCCGCAATAACCAGTAAAGTCTTCAGAGCCTTGCACGAATTTCCGAAACCACGAAACCACGTCCTCTGCCAATTCATTTATTAACAGAAACATAGAGGTTTCCACATTTAATAAAACACATAAAATCATAATCAAGCAATTCTAACAAACTATTTCTTTGATAGATTCACATCTAACACAATCACGAAAAATAGCACACATGATTGCGCATCATGCCTGTTCACCACAACAATCAAACAAATATAGTCGATATTTTGTCATCGATTTGTGCTGCTGAACACGCTCCATGTTTCCCATTTCCAAGCTTGCTTGTGTTTGAGGTGCGACGACAAATTGGTCGTGTTACCGCTTGTTTTAATTACTTTTCCGCACAAATTACACTTGGCTGTGCACTTTTGTATGTTGCTGTAATTAGCTTTTATCAAATTTGAATCTTTTCTCTTTTCGTTTGCGCTCGCTACCCAGATCATAGAGTGACCAACACACAAATATCATAAAATATCCCAAAAAAATATTGCATGTTCGATATTTGGCCAACAAAAAATATCACGATATAAATATATCAGTTTAAAAAATATTATCGATATATTGATATTTTGATATATTTTTTTCGACAACCCTAGAATGTATGTTCCCATCGGGAAATTTCCAAAATTGTCACTTGAGCTTAGATTTTTCGAGTAATTTTACAAATTTAATGGTTTTGGGTATTATTAAGAATTGATAGATGGCAATTGTAGACGCGCAAATAGTTAGATCAAACGGTAAAAAAACGCGAAATTTTCAAAATTTTTGTACGAGTCAAGATCAAGCGTTCCACCAGAAATATTTTATGATTAGCATAGATCATCAAGAAGATTTAATAGGTGGCAATTAAAGACGGGTAAATAGGAGGAGTCGGTCAATCTGTTTAAGGAAATTTTTACATTTGCCATATTCTTATATAAAGTTAGATTAGTTTAAAAATGGGTAAATAGAAGGTACGGATCAAACGGACCAAACAATCGCAAAGTTTTTGGTGTGAAACATCTTTAATTTCGGTATGGAAGATTTTAGTAGGAGTAAAATTTGATATCAGCGTCACGTGACGCTGACGTCATGCATAGTTTGTGTTGTTGTTTTAGCGGACAGTGATTAAACAGTGTCTTGCCAGTGACTTTACAGTGAATAAACAGTGACTACAGTGTCTTGACAGTGACTTGATAGTGACTAAACAGTGTCTTCACAGTGACTTTACAGTGAATAAACAGTGACTAACAGTGTCTTGACAGTGACTTGACAGTGACTTAACAGTGACTTTACAGTGAATTGACAGTGTCTTGTCAGTGACTTGACAGTGACTAAACAGTGACTTGACAGTGACTTTACAGTGACTTTACAGTGACTTGACAGTGACTTGACAGTGTCTTGACAGTGACTTCACAGTGACTTTACAGTGAATAAACAGTGACTACAGTGTCTTGACAGTGACTTGACAGTGACTAAACAGTGTCTTGCCAGTGACTTGACAGCTAATAGCCAGGGACTAAGCAGTGACTTGATAGTGACTTGATGGTGACTTAACAGTGACTTTACAGAGAATTGACAGTGCCTTGTCAGTGAATTGACAGTGACGAAACAGTGACATGACAGTGACTAAACAGTGACTTAATAGTGACTTAACAGTGATTTGACAGTGACTTTGACAGTGACTCTACAGTGTCTTTTCAGTGACTTGACAGTGACTTAACAGTGACTTGACAGTGACTTGACAGCTACTAGCCAGTGACTAAGCAGTGACTTGATAGTGACTTGATGGCGACTTAACAGTGACTTGACAGTTACTTGACAGTGACTAGACAGTGACTTGACAGTTACTAAACAGTGACTCTACAGTGTCTTTTCAGTGACTTGACAGTGACTAAATAGTAACTTGATAGTGACTTAACAGTGACTTGACAGTGACTTGACAGTGACTTGACAGTGACTAAGCAGTGACTTGATAGTGATTTGATGGCGACTTAACAGTGACTTGACAGTTACTTGACAGTGACTTGATAGTGACTCGACAGTGACTCGACAGTGACTAAACAGTGGCTTGAGAGTAAACAGTGCCTTGACAGTGTCTTGACAGTGATTAAACAGCCCTTAAACAGCTCTTAAATTTAGCATCATGTTTCACATCAAAGCCTCGTGAGTGTTAAGGACACTCACCCCCTTTTTTAAACAGATTTAATCAGTTTAGATTATCTTGAAGACTGAATTGATGGCAATTGATGGCCTCGACAAGGCTTTGAAAGTTCCAATATCCTCTTAGTGTATCTTTGAACTGTCAATGTAGCAGAAAGTTTAAGGGTTTAATCGTCTTTACAATTAGCAATAAAAATGCCTTCCCCAGTAATCTTTGGTTCTTCGATTCTTAACTCCACGCTTAGAACTTAAGGAAATTATTGACTTCAATAGAGACTTCGATGGCATTAATTGAGAACCTTCAATAGCACTTCAAAGATCTTCACATCTTATTAATGTAAAAAGCTTAATGCAATTGCGGTAACTGTCTCATCAGCACCATCGATTAAAGTAGGGTTGTCGAAATATCGATATCGAATAATTGCTGAATATATTTTTGGTGTGTATTTTTGTTAGTTTCGGCCACAAAAAGGAAGGTTTTCTAAAGGCATTCTCTTGGATATTACTAGTATTACTAATATTACTAATATCCAAGAGAATGACTTTAGGAAACCTTTCGTTTTGTCCAAAAACCAAATAAAAGTATTCATAAAAATATCGTCCAAAGTTATTCGATATCGATATTTCGACAACCCTAGATTAAAGTCTCAGTTGATAGAGCCTTAAAAGATGTTTTGTCTGGTCAAAAGTAAAGAATTTCTCGAACTTTAGATCTTACTTAAAATAAACAAAAGAACATTCTTAATCATTCACTTAATCCATCATTCACATGAAGTATTTTTAGAATTATTTCCCAATAATACGTTTTTGCAGTATGACTCGGCGTGCCTATTTGAACAAGTTGTTTACAATAACAAAATTAAATGTATTGACTACTCATTACGCACAAACCAAATTTCGAGTGAACTGGCCAAAATTAGGTACTGCACACGTTTCTGGCGTTTAATCGATATGTTTGTAGGATTAACGAATCAAATTGGAACAGACAGCGAGAGTACGCATTACAGCGGGCACGTCAGAGTCTGAGTCCCCCATGACAACTGTCGTCTCCAGCCTTGCCATGCTCCACTTGCTCTTGCGCGGCGTTCCTGGATGTGGCTGTGGCTGCGGCTGATGTTGATGTCGCCATGGGCAGGCACATTAATCCCGCATCGTGCTCGGACTGTTGCTGTTGCTGCAGTCAACGGCGCATTTACCTAAATTGGAATTTCCGGTAAACCGTAATGAAAATCGTAGCAATCAAGCCGAAAAAACACACACATCACACAGAAGCGAAATGTACAAAAAACACGAAAACACAAGCTGGGCACTCTCTCGCATTGATATGCAAATGAATGTCACCATCTTAAATGAAATAATCGTCTTAAACGAAGGCAGCTCTTGCCCCCTTTAATTGCTTCTCTCAGTTTCCATCTGCTCTCTGTCCACGCGGCATTTAGGGGTACTTTTACGAGCTTTTTAATGACTTATTTACTTAATAATTTTTTAATGGCAAATTGTATTTTCATTTTTATTTACATGTTCAAATAAATTCTAACATGTTTCAATGTCATCTCTGGTGCATGGGGAATATGCCTTAAAATTCTTGACTAAATTTAGACATTGCATTTGTAAACAATTAACCAAAAAGCCACAATATGGGAGAACTTTTCACATAAAAATAAACAGTTTTTGTTCAAATTGGGTTAGCTTGTGGTAAACAATTGGTATAGGTATTCGGATTTGTGCAGTTAACAACTTTGAGTATAGTCAATATGTTAAGTATCGATTACAGAACTTTTATTTGGTATATAGATTTTATATAAATGAACAGTTTGAATGCTGCTTTCTTTTGGTCTTGGTAACATTCATCCGATCTTTATAATTTTTTTCGCAAATCGATAAATGATCTTCATTACTAAATATCTTTAGATGGTACGAACCATCTATCTACACAATTGTGGAAGATATGACGATTTTTCAAAATTGCGGGTGCGGGAGGGGGCGCACAGTAGTATATTTTCGCAGGTACATGATATTCGACAGGATCTTCCCTCTGACGAAGAAACTGCCATGGAAGCTGCTTTGGGTTCAAATTCATTCAAATTGATCGCATTCTTTATCGTTATCTTTAAAATCGGATTTGGATTTATGTCCGGAGTTATGTCATGGAGCGGGTTCAGAGGTTCACTGATTCTAGGTTCAGTTTGGAACCGGAGTTGAGGAATTTTTTTCTTTTTTTTTTTTGCAAGTCAGAAAACTTGTACAAAAAAAATTACATCTTCCTACTTAAAACTACAAAATATGTCAAAAAAACCAAGTTTACACAACTTTTTTCCAGTTTTTCAATTTTTTCTGAAACCCGTTACAAATGTTTACAAGTTTTATAGGTTAAAAGTTCTTGCTTAGACCAAAATAAACAAACCGTTAGTTTCCGTTTCATATAGTTAAAAGCCCACAAGCATGAAAAACAGTCATAAAAATTCGAAAAAAAATTAAAATTATCGGTAAAAAGTAAATAAATTAAATTTCTTTAGTGACATTTTTTAAATTATTTTTTTCACATTTTTATTGATCGAAATTTTTGTTTCTGTCAGCCAATTACTACCAAAAATTGTGATTTTTCGAATTTTGGTTGAAATTATACATGCTTAAGGGGCCATAACTATATGAAGAAGCAATCAAATGAAGTTGATATGTTCCAACCGATTATTTATTTTAGTCTAAGCTACTTTTTTGTCCTTCATTGCTTAGTCAAATTCGTTATGGTTTTCAAGAAAAAGTTGAAAAACAGTACAAAATGAATGGAAAACATGATGATTATAGAACATTTTTGCAATTTGGAGTTTAAAAATGTGACTATTTTGACTTGTTACTTAGAAATGTTTTGTAAACCAAAACAAGAGCAACAACTTCATTTCAGACGTCAAAGCGAAATAGTTTACGAGATTTGGAGTTACAAGTCCCAATTATATGCTTAAAACTTCAAAGTGCTATAAAAAGAAATAGGCAGCTAACCAGAACAGAATTTTCACAGAATTTTGTGGTCTCCACCGTATCAACTTTTTAGTGTTGCACAGTGTAAGTAGTCCCGTAAATTAAAAATCTTAATTTTTGTCTGTTTTTATACCCTGTACCCATTAAAAATGGGTAAAAGGGGATCATGAAGTTGTGCAAATGTATGTAACAAGGAGAAGGAAACATTTCCGACATTTCAGAGACTATAAGAGATGGAGACCCATTTTTGCATGAACATAGGTGTATACCGTACCCTGATCGAGTTTCTTTCAGATTTGCAAAATTTCCCCCCTCCCCCTTAAACCGCAAAAAACTGTCAGAGCCACAATTTTAAAGTTACAACATCGTGGCTTGGCATATTTTATCTTTGGCCGTATATCTATCTGTTCTGAAAAGCGCAACATGATCCGATCAAAAACACCAAAGTTATTCACTAAACAAATTTTATTATTTTTACCGAAAAACCGCGAAATTCACCTAAATATTAGAAGAGTATTTATGAAAACGCTGTCACGCACAAATGGCTGAAAAGATTCGGATAAAAATTGGCAAACAGATAGTTGAAAACCTAAAGCGCTTGATGACAATGCAGGAGTTTGTAAATAGAAGGTGTTGATCCATTGGTAAATAAAGTCGCAAAATTTGCAAAATTTTCATAGGACCTAAGATTATTATGAAGATTGAATAAATGCCAAACCGTGACCAAAAATGGGATTTCGGTAAACAAGAGGCGTAGATTGAACAGTTCAAAATATGGCGAAAAAGCAAAAATCCAAAAAGTCCGGTTACAGTTTTGGCCAATCGCTGTTTTTCTGTTGACCTAAGAGGAAAATTCGGAATGTAACTCCAGAAGGAAGCTCTCCGATTTCGTAACGAATCTTTGCACGAAGCTTTTGGTAAATAGAACAAGATCGGTTAAAAACTTGTAGTGAGATTAAAGTCTATAAAACAAGATTTATCCATCTCGCAAGTTTTATGCTAACTCGTCCGACAGTTTTCCTATAGTACAAAATTTACGAATTTATATAAATACGAATTTATTGTTGGAAAAAGTATTTTATAAGGAAAATTTAAAACAATAGCTTTCCTCCCAAAAACCCTCGTAATACATATAAGTTTTTATCCTTTCACATAGTTCAGCAAGTTTTATGTTAATTGGGCAACTATAGTACTAAGCTGCCATACAAAAGATAGGTCTGAAAAAAAGTTTTAGTATGAAAATACTTTTTGTTTTCAATGCTATCGCTCCCAAAATTTGTTTTTTTATCATATGCTAACATCGGATGACTATAGCATATAGCTGCCACAGGAATGATCGGTCGGAAAATATAGTGTTTCTGTTATAAATATTATCTGTCTCAGCACATTTTTAGAGAGTTTGATCAAAATCGGATGAGTATATCGTATAGCTGCCATATAAAAAACTGGCAGAAATATATCATGCTCCAAGGGTATATAAACTTCGGTCGAGCCGAAGTTAGCTTTCCTCTATTTTTTTCGGTTACGATTGTATTACGGTTATGGGATATCGGTTACGAGAAGGGTTACGGATATAAACCTAAATTTGTTACAGGTTTCGGTTACGGTTATAAGTATAAAATACCACTTTGACAAACCATGCAAACAAAATCGGCCGCATCTTAAACGAGATTGTAATAAGATCTAAATATCATGAAACCACCAACCTGCGAGGATTTATTATAAATTCTACTCCTGAATACAAACGATCAACACCTACTTCTGTGGGTGGTACTGCTAGCACAACTTTTGATAATTAAAAATTATCTGGTTATATTGCTTAATTTTTTTCCCACCATTCTTATATGACTAGCTTGCAAAGCAATATATTTTGTTTATTCTTGTTCATGCAAATTTAGCTGGTTTTAAAACTGTAACAATTTCGTTAATCTTGTCCTTCACACCCTAGGTACAAAAAAATCAGATCATCGCTCTGCCAAATTTGAGCTGAAGTCGTGCATTTTTGGATCTGCTTAACTATCCAGTGTAATATCACATATGTAGAAGGAAAGATGAGGAGGGTAAAGATTTTGGTTAGCTACACTCACTCTTTCTCGTTCGTACTCCTTCCTTTGTGCCCGTCAGTAAAAGTGCGGCGCAATGTAAATATGTAAAATGCACATCAAATAAATTTTTATGATTTTTCGTAATTTTTACCAGTAAAGGAAAAAACCGGAATTAAACCGTATATTTGTTTCTGATTCGGGACAGATAACCGGTTATGTTAATAAAGATTATAAGAAAAAAAAGGATTAGCTTAGTGAACACTTTGATGTGGCCTAGTAAAACTATAATTGATTTATTAAAAGAAACCCTTAACTACGTACATAATAAAAATATTAATATAAATCAATAATTAATTAATCAATTTATGTTATCAAAACGCAGAGCGCCTTCAACTGTATCAACAGAATCAAATAAAAATAGCACAAAACTTTTCCATCAAGGTTTCGACACAGATTCCAATACTCTCTCTATATGTGTGCATGTACCGAATGTAGAAGTGAAATGGATAGGTGTTGACATATAGATGCCAACGACTGCGATAGCGAGAGCTGCCTGAGCCTTCAAATCAGAATCAGAAATCAAAATCACTTTGCGGTTTGTTATGCGGAGCGCATATTAATTAAATTGTATATAAGAAATTGGGCAATAAAAATATTTGAAGCATTTTTAGCGGCATTCTGGCAACCGATTCCAACTATGGGCTACCCACCAATGGCGAACCAACCATAAAAACTTTTTATATGCCCCTGTACTTAATAATTTGATGTACTAATTGCGGTTTTTGTTTGCCTGTCATAATTTAAACTGGGCTGTTCAGAAGGGGAAGTTGTAAAATGGCGGCAGCAGTCTAAACAAACGTCTGGGGACAGGCCACATAATTAATAGAAATGTCTTCAAATTTTCATATTTTGGTGGCTGCATTTCCGGCCATAATAGCCAAGCTTCGACTGTTAGAAAAACTTGTTGCTTCCGTTAGAAATTGTTGAGTTTTTATTTAATTAAAGCCTCCACACCGTAAGCCATAAGTTTTGGATCCCCCCCAATCCCTTTCCCCACTGTATACTTTAGTTTTAATTTTTGTCTTTCCTCCCGGGCACTTGCTGTATTTATTGTAGTTTTCTCTCCGCTGCTTTGCCATGCGCATAATTAATTGGATTTTTGTTTTGTTTTAATAATTGTAATGCTTCCCTATTTTCTATGTTTTGCAGGTCTTTTGAGTTTGGATTAGTCGTGTGTCCAAAAGTTTGACTGACCATATCCGCCGGAAGCACCTTAACCGGCCAGAACAAGTGCAAAGCCCCTGGGGACAGGTTGCTTCCAAAATAAAGCCAACAAACTAGAAACTACACTTGGGAAATAGACACACACGAAACGTTGAGCAAAAGTCATTAAGTGATTACAACGAAACTCAACAAAAATGTCTGTGGGTGAGTGCAGAAAATAAATTGTATAATATCACATATATATTTGAATATAGACGGGTTTCTCGGAAAAACTTTGGATTAAACGATCTCCATATGGGGGAAAAATATATTGTATGAATTTCAAGATAAATTGTAAAGTGAGTTTATTGATTCGATGTAAGGATTAAAAAGTGAGTAATAAATAAATAAATCAATGAATATTTTATTAGACTCTATCGCACAACCCAACAATGTTTTTGGTGCAGGCCTATTTCGGCCTATCTGATTATGTTAAAATGGATTGCACTAACAAAGCTGCATCAATGGTTTTGATCAATCAGCAACTGTTTCCAAAAAACGATTTGTTGAATATTTGGCATTTAAATTTGAGGCCCCACTTGTTGCAGTTTTTTGTAAACCAGCCCGAATTATAGCGGATTTCGCACGAGAAGAAATCTTTTGATTATTATTATTTGATCGATTTGTATTATATTACTGCTTTAAATTGATTACATTATTCACTGCAGATGGAGATCTTTTCAATGTAATGGCAATTTGCCTATTAGACATGCCAGTAAGGAAATTTTGGCTGTTTCTTCAGATAATAATGTTTTTCCCTTTACCCATATCAAATTTGAGGGAAATTTTCAATAGAATATAACTTGTATCTGTTTAAATTAAACACGTATACATAATCAAACTATCAAATTAAGAAAATTTTGCACCTTCTTCTTACTTGAGGACTTGAAACACACTGCTTTTAATAGAATTTCGCTTCAAAACGTTCACAAGCTCTGAATAATGGGCAAGCTTTAGCCTAAACTAACTAAATATAGAGATCAATGTAAAAGGGAGAATAGGATTGGCAGATGCTTTCTGGTTCCAATACATTTAAAGGTGACTAAACGGACCTGCCTTTAATTGAATTTCGCTGAGCGTATGTCCGCGCTGAGATATGTTGTTTCCAAACGTCATATCTCCGCCGTGTTAAAAACGACATATCTCCGCGCGGAGCTGTGTCGTTTATGGATATGGAGCGGGATATGGTGGGGATCTGGTATTGATGTAGTGGAGATTTAGTGCACAGAAAAAAAAACAGGTCAATATCAATTTGATATGGGCTGGTTAATTTGATATTTTTACAAATATAATTTTTTTCATATCATTTCTATGCAATAATGTTTCATTTTAACCGAAAATAATATCAATTTGTCAAATGATATTAGAACAGATTAAACAAATATTTTTTTTATTTTCGTAACTCTCACAATGGGAAAGGAATGTATAGAAAACGCGAAAATGAAAGAGACAGATAGAGTTCGGATGGAAACTTTAAAGCAACGTAGAGAAGAGATGTATAAGTAAGCGAGAAACATTGCAGTCATGTGTCCAAACACATGCCTGATAGCTTAGTGCTGTAAGATGCAATGCCAATTTGTGACGTGTAGGTGGTCCCGAGTTCGATCCCAGTCAAGGCGGCGGGGTGAAGAAATTATAAATTCGTTCTTTTTCTGTTTCTATAAAACAATAAAAATAGTGCTTAGCTAAAACAAAACTCAGTAGTATTGAAGTGCTATTGGTAATTAATTTTTTTCGTTTTGTAATAATGAAATTATAAAATATCAATTTAATCCTAAAAATTTCACTTTGATATTTTCGAACAGGTCAATTTCAAGTTTGTCATATCGGCTTTTTATTGATATGAAAAACGAGAAAGGCAAAGCTAACTTCGTCTGTACCGAAGTTTTGATACACTTGAAATAACTTGTCACAACGGTTAGCGACTTCGACCAAACTTCGCAAATCAGCTTAAAAACATGACATATTACCCATGACCGTGTTTGAGAGCGATAATATTGAGAACAAATCAGTTTTTCTCACTAAAACCCATTTTTCGAACGAACATTTGTATGGCAGCTACAAGAAGTAGTCATTCGATCCGGTCGGTTCCGACATATTAGCAGCGTGCAGTAAAAAGAAGACTCTGTGCAAAGTTTCAGCTCGATAGCTCCAAAACTGAGGGACTAGTTCGCGTAGAAACAGACAGACGGACGGACAAAGCTTAATCGACTCAGCTCGTCATGCTGATCAAGAATATATATACTTTATGTGGTCGGAGATGATTCCTTCTATGCGTTACAAACTTCTGGGCAAAATTATAATACACTTTTCAAGTGTATAAAAATATTTGCCTTTAGAAACTCAAAGGGCCGCCAACTGAGCTTCTCTTTATCTCTTAGCTTGTGTGCCTCTAATTTTCTTAAAATAGATAGCGTCCCACAGCTAAACGCCGACTCCCACCGTCAAAGTTTGATAAGCTTTCAAAGCTATTTATTTCACCCCTCGCTTCAATAGCTGGTGAAGGAGACTGGTTGTGTTAAAGTTTTTAAAGAAAACCCTTTATATGCCTTTGTTGGCAGCTCAATGTGATTTTTACCGTTCGATTTTTAGCTACTTTCTTTTTACAATTGCTTAAGTCAAGTAAGCACTGTTTTCCCATCCCTCCATCTTCAACTCTAAGCGAAGCATGCCCAATACACAACATAAACATGACAATTTCGTTCACGCCTCGAACTCGACTTCTGCTGCATAACTTGACACCAAATCAAGACTCCCTAAGTGCACCGTAGCCTACGAATCTACTGTGAAAGTGGAAAACGTTACCAAACCTAGACACATTAGCAATTTCCCAGAACGCCAACGCATTTATCTTCTCGACTTCTCGAACTGCAACGATTAGTACGGGGTAGCCAACTGGCACAACCCACTTAAGATGTCTTCGTATCGAAGAGGAACACAAACAAACAGTGGAAACATTTGGGCGTGTTCTAAGCACGCCTCATGAGTTGAAGTTGGAGGCCCACCTAAAAACAGCAAAGTGGCACAGTTTCCCAGGCCTTAAATGAAGCTGGGAAAAAGTGCAATCCATCTGCATACTGCAGCTGAGACACTACTTATCCAATAGCTACGCAGCCACGAGGTCATCCATCAATTTGTACACTGACACAATCATAATAATAATAATAATCAAATGTTGGGCACATCTAATTAGACAGATTTTGTGGTTTCAGTTTGTCCCCAAGTCCACTCGAGGAGTTTGTCTTTTTTTTTTTTAATGTTCACTAAAACAAATTATCCCATAGCTGATATGGGAAACGGCGCAATTAAAATACTAAAACTGAAGCAAACCGAGAGAGAGAGAGAGAAGAAGATAAAGTGAAGAAACGAAAACCTCGACCATTCATTTGCCCTGCAGCCAGCTGCCCGCATCTTAGTGCAATTTTATAAATAGTTTTGTCGCCGTTGTCTATGTAAATCGTTCATTAAATCTGCATTGAATTTCATTCATTCGCGCCTTTTAATTGCACTCAATGGAGAGTTGTGCATATTTACCATTAATGCGCGTTTTTAGTCATTCATTCACATGTCATTCATTAAGTTCATTCACATTTCGGTTGAAGTTTAATCAAAACTGTGTCAAGTTTAAGAGAGACTTATCCACAGATGATTGACTGCTTGACTCCATCTAGAAACAAGTTTCATCCGCAAAGGTGGTAGTTAGTGAACCTGGAATGTCAAGCGACGAAAGCCCAGCCATCTAAGGACTTCGACTCTCCTTGACTTCAACAGAAACGACATTTATACCAAAATAAAAACACAAAGCCTTCAGAGAATCTCAAGAATGATGGGCATCTACTTTTAGATAAATTCCTCATGCCAGACTCTATCGGAGGCTTGTCGAACATCTAAAAATACTCCCACCATACAGTATTTTCCTATCTCTAAGGCATCAACGATATGAATAGTTAAAAAACAGGAGCGTTTAGATGTTAAACATAAGACCGTTGCAGTCGGTAGCCCGACTGTCCATACCTGTACAATTGACAACGAGGCGTAATTAAAGTCGGCTCTTACCACTGTTTAACAGTGCTCCTGCGTTCCTTATGTCCATCCCAAGATATGCAACATTTTTGGGGTGGGTGGGGTGAAACGGGGCTTGTTCCTTTTGCTCATAACTTCTAACCGTTCATCCTTTTTATCATTTCTTCGCAAAATCGATTCATTTTGCTTTACTAACTTCTCTAAAACTGTGAGATATAACGTTTTCAAAATTGCGGGGCGGAGGGGCGTGGCCTTGAAACAAACTGATCTGTAGATAAAAGAAGCATTTGTCCCATACGTCAAACTATCTCTTTCCATCGAGATCGACGCGTTCATCCAGACAGACGGACAGATGGACGGACGGATAGACGACATGCCAATTCGACTCGTCTGTTGATGCTATCAAAAATATATACTTTTTTATCGAAATGTTTCCTTCTCCCTTACATACATTTGCACAATTTCATGATCCCCTTTTACCCCATGTAAAGGGTAAGGAGGTTGTTAGGGTTCTTGTAATTTTTTGGCTACATTACGTCTCGAAGAAACCAAAAACAAAGCATTTTCTAACAATGTGTAAGCGTTTAAATATAAGCTTCAGTGAAATTTATAAAACGCATCAAAGTAAGTGTCTTATTATCGAAATTCACCCACCATTACTGTAAGTTTTTTCACCTGTAATAGCAGAGCTGTTGCTTCTCCCACCCCCCCGCTGCGGCCAATGAACTTTCCCCCCTGATTGAGGAAAACTGGCATATAGATGGCGCCACTACTGTGACCATTTATAAAATGGAGTACCCGGCTGTACTTAGCTTTGTGCTGACGCAATTTGTCGCTTCCATTTATAAATTACTTTGAATGTCTCTGGAGTCATCCTCTTCACTGTGTTGACGAAGGAATTCTTTATCATTCGTCTCCATAAAAATGGTAATAAGTTTGATGTTGAGAAATTATAAAAGTTCCTGAAAGCTTTTTATTAGAGCTTACATCATTAGTGCTCAAAGGATTCTTATATAAGATGCAAACTAACATCATAAGGCTTTTGATTCTGTTGAACACTCCTCTTGCTGCTTCATTTTAAGCTGAGTTAATTTTGCTTTTCCAACTAACCTTCTCATTCTTGCTTTCTCCCCCCCCGTTTACCTAAGTTCTAGAACACAAAAAGTTTTGTTCTGTAATTAATATTCTAAACTAATCCAGTTCTTTG